>APFE031254601.1:29357-98719 GCA_000404065.3 Pinus taeda | reverse complement strand
TTAACCACCATAATTGATCCCACAGATCTCCCACTGAATAGGGTCTACCACGGGCTCGAGTGAAACCCCTCAACAACAAAGGCGTCTCCTTGAAGCCAAAACAACTCTGATACCAAATGTAGGTTTTAAACCTGTACAGAAATTACCTGCATATGAATTCTAAAACACAGAAAATAAACAATGCAAGAGCATAACACATAAAACACATACACACAGATATTTTCCCCTGTATCCCAAAACCGAGACTACCGGATTGATTTTTCATTATGTTCCTTTCAATGTTACAATACATATTCATACATGTCGAAACATCCAATACCATGGACCGAAAACCATCACGTCCAAAACCATGGATCGAAAACCATCACGTCCAAAGCCATGTGCGAAAATCATGCACAAAACCATAGGTAGGTCCACCCAACCTAACATAGGGTCCAAAACCAAAATTTTTTGGGGCGCTGCCCCAAACCCCATAGAGTGGGGTTACCTACAGCCCTCAAACCCCCTGTGACTCCCCTCGCTACACAATCAGCGCAACGAAGGGGGGGCTCCGCCCCCCTCCTAACCCTCCAGTTCACTACGTGGGCTAGTCGTGGAAAGAATATAACACAACCCAACATTCTCGACTTCCATTCACTATCTCTAATCCCTCAATGTTGTTAATGACTTCACCATTCGATTCAATTATCCCACTTCTAGGGATAAGATTTGGGTGATAGTTTTATTGGTTGTAGCCATAGCTCCTAGAACTAAGGTTGTGTCTAATGTGGCCTATTGGTTGCTCTACCTAGATATACTTCAAATTATCCTATGATTTGGGCCTTCCTAAACAATTATTTCCCCTCTAGTGATTTTAATCTTCCTCCTCTTTAGGACATTATAAATCTTGATTTGTCGTAATAGTAATTACATAATTTAGAGACTTTGTCGTCAATGTACCATACGTGATCTAGTGGTGGTGTTGTACCTTTCTATTTAGCGATCAGAGGGACGAAAGAAATCGAAATTTGTGGAATAATAGGACCTTGCATCGAAGTTACTATCCAAACATGCAGCTTTGAGATTTATTGTTGTTGAGAGGATTATGGGGAATACTATAGATCTTTCCCCTTACTAGCATCTCTCTCTGATACATTTATATCTACCTGTGGTTCATCATTGTCATTCATTATTTATTTGATGGTTGAGGCTTTAGACTGGGCTAGAATTTATTTCTATAGCCCCATCTTGGCCTCAAGTATTTTATTCTTGATGGATTTATCTTTAAGCCTCTCTTCTTTATTTTTCACCTCTCAAGCACCTCTATTTCACAAAAACAATGCTTCTTTTGTTTTTATCTTTACTTTGTTGTTAGAAACTAGATAGGCAACAAGTCTTACTTTCTTTTTAGTTGCATTCTTAGCCTCACCTCCTCTTATATGAGAATGTCCTCAAATATTTAGTCATCGGGTTTAGGCTCATGTTCATATGGATATGTGAGCTTAACATACTTGCAGTGTTATTTCACAATGCAATGGGGATCATGCTTCCTGAAAACTCTTATCAGGCGCTTAAGCTCATTAATGTTATTAGATTCTTTTATGGCATGTGGAAATTTTGTTAAAGCATAGTGGCCTATTCTTATAGGGAAGCTCTACCAAGATCTCTTATTATTGTTGGGTAGGGCTAATGCTACCCCAACTCCTATAGTCTGATAGGTAATCTCCCAAATCATAATCCTATGAAGAACTAATTGAGGCATCAAATGAGAGGGTGCTAAGCAGTCAAATATCTTGATGTATGTATAATGCTCCTTGCAATACTAATTTCCTATTCCCCTAGTGACATTCCTCGCTTCTTTAGATGTCCTAGGTGTCGGGAAACCAAATAAATCTAATGCGTTTGGGGCAAGAATTGATAAAAAAATGTCATAAAAGAATTTGTGGCAGTGGTATGCCCAAGATTATTGATAGTACATATAGGAATTCATTTGTGTCACATAAAGCATTTATCAAATAATCTTAAATATAAAATGAGGTGCTTTGATTCATCAAGACATCCTTCACTTTCAAAGGAGCTTCCAATAAATTGCTAGATAAAATAATTAACTAGTTAAATAAACATCATGTGGAAATTATTTCTGTTGCCAAGGGAAACCACTCAGTTTTGAAATGAAAAACATTCAACTCACCATAGAGTCTATTGATCATGATTGTGAGGTCGCACAATTGATCCTGCAGATGTTGTGTAGGGCATTTTTTGTTGGCACGTTTACCCTTTACAATCTTGATAAAATTGGGATGGGTTGCAAAGAAACTATCTAAAAATTTCTTATTTAATTTGACCTCGGCTGACTTGAGATGATACAATTGATTGAAAGCATCATCCTTTAGATAGGATATGATTTCACCTTTGTTATTGATAATAGCCTCTTGTTGACCCGTGCCACAACTCATCTAGTTATGTCATTACATGGAATCACAGGTGCCCTGGTGGTGGCTTGATGAATCAAAACTTTCTAATATTACATGTTGTTGTGCAGTCCTCATCCTGTGTGTTGAAATTAGGATGGGCATAGATGCAATAAATTTCACCCTAATCGGGATGTGTGTTATTTCCATTGAAATCTCCTATATTCCCATATAACTTTTCATTTAAAAGAGGATCAAGCACTATTTGCTCTACGATCTCGAGCATTTCCCCTTGCCCTTGCATGTTTTGCACATCCTGTTTAATATCTTTGATGCTTGCATGAAAAAACCACCATGAGCTCCACTATATACAGTTCATAAAACGAGAACAAACTCAAATATTATTACTGATTTGGAGCATAATCAAACTAACTATGAGAGAGCCTTCAAGCAGTGGACGCAAGCTTTAGTGCTGGGAGATAACACTAAGTTGAATAATAATGCAATTATGTAGCACTATAAGAGTGAAAGACTAGGCTAGAATGAATACTTAACAAGTAGCTCGAAAACATAACAACTAGATAAAGACTTTAATGTCAGTTTGAGGGGTGTTAATTCCATCAAGAATGCATTGGGATGATTGAGGTAAGTTGTTATGCGTTGTAGTTAGTTGTTAATGCCACCCAGAAAAACCATCACAAGGGAGTATGATTTAATTTCAAATGTGTGCGGGGATCAATGAGGTAGATTGGGAAAATCCTAGCTTTAATGTTGTAAGCCCACACCTATAGTTGTTACGACTAACGGTGATATGTTGGGTCAAAGAAAAATGAAGGATCCCTTGATGAAGATAGTATATGCCCTTTGGGAGAAAGTTTAAAGAATTTTTTTTGAAGGGATGACCCACCCTTAGACATGGGTGGGAATTGCTTCCAAATAAGATTAAATTAGGTAACAAAACTCTCTAAGTTAAAATATCATCCCTTATAGAGTCGACACAGGGGAAATTGGAAGAAACTGATATATATATATATAATATATATATATATATATATATAATAATAAAAGATAGATATATAAGATAATATATATATATATAAAAATATATAAATAATATAATAATATATTATATAAATATATATACTTTAACACTCTCATCTGAATTCTGATCTTCACTATGGGATAGCTATGGAAGTGAGGAGATTTCTTTGTTATGGCATTGGTGTCAGAGGATCGGCAAAATACTAGACTAATCATTACCAAGACCTCTTTAACTTCTGACCACCAACCTCCGATATGGGGTATTTCAAGAAAATCGTGAGAAAACATCTAATATGTAGTTGGCATCAGAGAAATGAAGGGAATGTGTTTTAATTAGATAGGAAAGCTTTGATTTCCGATCTATGATATAAAAGGAAACAAACAAGGTTACAACTATTCTAATGGGAAAGTCTTAAAGCTAATGAGCTCAAAAGCGGGTATGCTTCATGGAGGCTCCTTTCTCTTGTGGTAGTCTTTCAATTATGCATAGGCGGGTGCGTTACCGTTATTCTTTTTCTTTTCACCAATACTTAAGTTCACAGACTATGCCTATCCAATACTTAACCAAATTTCACTAAGTGTTTATTATGCAGCGGAAATTATTTAATTACCTTTCATCAGTTCATTCTTCATATGTAGTGGAAATAAAACATCATAATAGTATACACATATACACCATATGTGGGAGGGGCAACTCCTAAATAATTTGATTCTACCAAATATAATAATTTTTGTAATTCAATTGTACAAATACTTTACAAGTTTATGTAGCCTTCAAAATTTTGGCCTGCACACATCTTTCAAAATTTGGGTACCTGTTGTGCACCCTTGCCAACTCGTTGTGCAGCCCTGCACGCCTCACCCAAATCTACCACCGTCATTGTGCACACTCTGCCCGATGTTTATGCAGCGTTCGACACTTTCCTATCGTGTAGTGTAGACCACCCACACCACTGGTCCATTGTGCCTGTCGCGTTGCAGTACTCTTCCCGCCCGGTTTTACCGTTTGACTATGCCCATACTACCGTATCGCAACACTACCCGATGCTACCATTCAACCCCGCCGCAGTTCACCCACACCATTGTTTAGTTCTATAGTGCAATGACACCCAATAGTGTTCACCTACACTGCCGACATAGACACCAAATTTACCTTTGGCAACACTTTGGTCCTGCTCCTCTTGGTCACACCTCCGTCCTCTGTGCTGTGTGCCTCGACCTTCACCCTTTAGCTCGCTCTAAATTCCTGTGTTGTATGTATGGTTCAATGGCTTGCTTCCTTTAGCTCAACACCTCAACTCTAATATATATGCTTCCGTCAAAACACAATTCCACCCAAGGGACGCGACGTTTGGTCGGTCCATGGGTCGACTCGTCCACATTGCCATGCAGCCGACCTGCCAACTCCAACACGCCACACCCATCGTTGCCACGTCTGTTCAGCCCGTCACATATGAGCACGAGTTGAATCGCCCAACTGAATTACATGTTATTCCTATAAATTTCCACTCGAATCGATTGCCCACACGTCCTCTCGCTGGACTGCCCAACTTGGTCACACACTTGGGTGCTTCACCCGCCCAGGCACCCAAATCAAGTCGCTCGACGTACCTCTGCCCGGTGACTTGCTCGCACTCTCCCACTGTGTTCGTTATAATGTGCACGCCCACCCTTTGCCTTTAACCGACAGTGAGTCACCTTTAACTGATGACTTGTCGCACATAATTGAGCATCCACCTCTTAGTCGCCTTTAACCGAATGCTCCAACCTGAGTCGCTTTTAACCGAATTCTCCAACCTAAGTCGCCTTTAACCAAACATGGGCGCTCATCGTACATCTCGGGTGCGCCTGCACACCTTTAATCTCGATCGTTAGTTTTTCGACTCTTTTGAGCGCTCACAAACTTAAGGCCCTGACATCCTCCACCACTCTAAAAATGTTGTCGTCCTCGACAACATCATCTCAACAACCTCCATTGCTAAGACATATATCCATATATCGACACCTAGATAGATTTTCCCATGACCTGTTCCATGCTCAAACCTCATCCAACTTTGTAAGAACATCATGTGCTAGATCCCCCTATGATGGTGATTAGTTGGGTAGCTAATCCAACCGTAACATCTCCTCCACAAGAATGCATGCATCCCATATCATCATGGTTGTCATTGCATCCTACTGTCAATCACATCCATCTCGTCCCAAGTGTTTGCTCATCATATCAAAAGAGGACTCACTACCATGAGCAGAAGACAATGAGCCTCATCCCCATGCTATTCTAGAAAGAGGGAGGGTATGGGAAAGTCAAAGGCTCTCCATCCTCCTTCTCTAACAACTCGATCCACCTGTTAGGATCCTCCTCTTCCAAAATTTGCATGTATGCTTCCCAGCTCTCCTCCCGAGTCTTCGACTTTGCATCTTTGTTATCCTCCATTGCCTCTAGTCTACCTGACAAGTCCAGAATACTATTAGATAATGTCCTCATAATATATGCTTGTTCCATGATTTTTTCCTCCACATGGTTCAACCTCTCATAGAGCTCCTCATCTCGCTTGATGTCCTCCACATTCATTGTTGTTAATTTACACCCAACCGTCATAGCTACAATGGTAGGTACCCCCAATGGTTCATCCTACCGTCCATCATAATATATAGCTTCTTCGTATGTGGCACCATCATAACTTCATACTACTTCATGAATTCCATCCCTAGAACTGCCTCATAGTCATCTATCCGCACTATTGTGAAGTCGATCTTCCCAAACCACTCACCAATACGTACATCCACACTCTATACAATGCCAATGAACTTGTCTGGTGGAGAGTTTACTGCCTTAATATGAGCTTGGGTTCACGCAAACTTCAACCCAACTTTCCTTGCAACTTCCTCCCTAATGAAGTTATGGGTCACACCACTGTCCACCATAGTGAGTAAAGTGCCTTGCCCAACCTTCATGTCCACATACTCCAATTTATTCCTCTAAGGATCACGCTTTGTGATAGCTTCTGTTGCTGTTGAAACTTTTAATATTTGCATCATCCCAACCGTTGTTTCTTCTTTCTTCCCATCAGATTGTGCCAAAACTGCCATAATCAGTCTTAAAGGACAATTCTTCACCGTATGCTCTTCTCCGCACAACCAACACTTCAAAGGTTTCTTCATCTTTGGCTTTCCACCTACTTTTGAACGATCCTCCTTTTGTAGAATTTTCCTTTGGTTTGTCAGATTTCTTCTTCTTTTCGTCAACCCCTTCATCATAATGGTCCACTTGCCTATCAACTACAGCAAATGCCTCCTCAAGTGTTTTGATCTTTTTCCTCTTCATCTCATTGCATGCCCAAGGTTATAATCCAATGATGAAATTGAACACCTTGTCTTTCTCTACCATATCAGGTAGTTCCAAGACCACAATCGCAAATTCTCATTGATATGCCTATAGAATCCTTATTCGATTAATGTACTTAATCTTCGTCCTTGCATCCCATGTATCATCTTGTGGGCTAAAGTGAGTTTGCAATGCGTCCTTCATTTCTTTCCAAGTAGAGATGTCCTCAGCTTCACCATATGTAATTTGGTTCGCTTTCCTTCTCCACCACATCTTGGCATCCTCTGTAAGGAATTCAATAGCTACCTTTACCTTGGCCCCCTCATTGGTAAGTCCCAAGTATTCCAAGTATTGCTCCATATCCCATAAGAAATTACTGAGTGTCTTCACGCTTCTCACCCCATCATAAGAATCGGGTTCCTTGACTTTGATTTGGGCAACTCATCCAATTGGTCCTTGCCTAATTTCTTTCTTCAAAATGGCCATCTCATTGAGAGCCTCATCAAGAATATTCTGCAGTTTCGTGATCTCTTTTAATCCTTGATCCTTCACAGCTTCAAAGTTATTGACTTCACCCATAGTTTTCCCATACTTCCATTCAAGATACTCATATCATACCTTGAGGTTCTCATGGTCCTCTTCTTGCTTCGTGAACTTACCTATAAGTTCAACATTCTTGGCTTCCAATGCACTCATTTTTGAAGTTATCTTGTCCATACGATCCAACATCTTGTTCATGAAAACTATCTCAGGACTCATGCTCGATTCACATGTAACCTGTGGTTCCTACATATTGTCCCATCAGCTTTGCCTTTGAACATGCCAAGACCATACACTTCTCTGTTCAGCTTCAGCCCTGACCTGTAGTCTTTCCCTTGCCAAATTTCTTAATGTTGCACTGCAACCAACTACACAGTGCCCAAGCTTCAATACCAACTGCAACCATTGCCTGTCGTATTCCTACTTCTTCTTCATCAAAGCTTCGTTATGCAAAACGGGCTCTGATACCAATTGTCTCACCCATTCCCTTGTGGTAGTCTTTGAACCATGCATAGGCAGGTGCGACACTGCTGAAATTTTCTTTTCACTAATACTTAAGTTCACCACTACGCCTATCCAACACTTAACCAAATTTCACTAAGTGTTTATTATGTAGTGAAAATCATTTCATTATCTTTCATCAGTTTATTCTTCATATGAAGTGGAAATAAAACATCATAATAATATACACATATACACCATATGTGGGAGAGAAAGCTCCTAAATAATTTGAGTCTACCCAATATAATAATTTATGTAATTCAATTGTACAAAATACTTTACAAGTTCATGCAACCTTCAAAATTTCGGATTGCACACTTCTTTCAAAATTCAGGCACCTATCATGCACCCTTGCCATCTTGTCGTGCAACCTTTCACACCTCACCCAAATCTGCCTTCGTCATCGTGCATGCTCTGCTCAACCTTCATGCAGTGTTAGACACTTGTCTGCCGTGTAGTGCAGACCACTCACACTGTTGGTCCATTGTGCCTGTTGTGTCGCAGTACTCTACCCGCCTGGTTCTACGTTTGACCATGCCCGCACTATCGTATCATAACACTACCTGATGCTATCGTTCAACCTCGCAGTGGTTTTCCCACACCAGTGTTTAGACTTGTCATGTAGCACAATTCAATAGCACGCAATTGTGTCCGCCCACACTGCTGGTATTTGTAGTCGAGTCGCGCTATCGGAACAAACCCACATCACACATCGAATTGCCTACTTGCTTGTTTAGCATTCTGCTGAACTACGAAACCCTAGACTTACCTCCAACAACACTTCAATCCTACTCCTCTTGGTCGCACCTCTGTTCTGTGTGTCTCGACCTTTGCCCTTCAACTTGCACTGAATTCTTGTGTTGTATGTATGGTTTGATGGCTTGATGCCTTTAGCTCAATGCCTCATCTCTAATATATATGCTTCCATCAAAACACAATTCCACCCAAGGGAAACGACGTTTGGTCGGCTCATGTGTCGGCTCGCCCACATTATTGTGCAGTCGTCCTGCCTAGTGCAACACGTCGCACTCGTCACTGTTGCATCCGTTCAACTCGTCGCATATGAGCACGGGTCGGCTTGTCCAATCGACTTACACATTCTGCTTATAACTTGCCACCCGAATTGACCGCCCACACGTCTTCTCACCCAACTTCCTAACTCGGTCACACACTTGGGCACTTCGCCCACCTGAGTGCCCAACTCGGTTCGCTTGGCATGCCTCTAGCTAGTGACTCGACTACGCTTGCCCACCGTGTCTGCTATAACGTGTGTGCCCACCCATCACCTTTAATTGATGATTTGTCACACATAATTGAACATCCACCTATGAGTCGCCTTTAACCGAATGCTCCAACCCGAGTTGTCTTTAACTGAACACAGGCATTGTCGCACACCTCGGGTGTGCCACACGCCTTTAACCATGATCGTCGGTTTTTTGACTCTTTTGGACACTCGCCAACTCGAGGCCCTAATAGAAATAGTCGTTTACGATCAATTTTTTATATATATTATTGTTTATTTTTTTTAAAATAACTCTGGACTATAAATAAATTAAATTTATATTTAATTTGAAATAATATTTATTATATACCTACACTCTCTTGATTTTGATATCATATTTTTGTCTACATAAAAAAGGGTAAAATTCCTTTTGGTAACTGCAATTGCATCTAGTTGACCGAGGTACATTCCACTTATGATCATGATTGTTAATGTATATAAAAATACAAGGAATCAATTAGTCATTTTGAGAAAGAATGGAACAAACATTCCAATTTTTTTATGGTATTTATAAATGATTGGATAATGATTTTTATTTTCCAATTTATGATATCACAAAGATTGAAATTCTTTTAAACTTATTAGAAAAAGTCCATTATGGGAATTTTAAGGTCTAAAATGGGCCTCTTAAAGAAATTATAAAATAATAGTGGAAATAATAAAATAAGATTATATTACATCATCAAATTTTAGAGGAAAAAAAAAAAAAAACTATTTTTTCAACTCATATTTTCAAAATATCTCCCTATGGGTTTACTCAAATTTCGAGCAGAAACACTCGTTGGATGCAGAATTTGATTCATCATCCAAAGAGTGCCAATGTTTAATATTTTCGATGAGCCCTACTATACGAAAATTGTGAAATACATTGAAAAATGTGATTGCAATCACGGTTTTCATGTATTTCTCATTTTTTGTGTAGCAGAGTCCATCAAAAGTATGCAACATGGGTACTCCTTGGATGAGAAATTAAATTTTGCATCCAATGAGTACTCCCGCTCGAAATTTGAGTAAAAGCTTAGGGAGATAAGTTGAAAATATGAGTTGAAAAAGTAGTTTTATTATTTTTTATTATTTTTACTTTTTTACTCCAAGAAAGCGAATCATCCCCTATGGTTGGCATCATCATCTTGAATCATATTGGTCTTATAAAGTTTATTTGGGTTGTAGATTTTTCTTAGGACGCCCATTTTAGACCTCAAAATTCCCCTAATGTGTTTTTTGTATTATTTATAAGTATAAAAATGAACCATAACATTGTCACAAACTACACAAAAAGCGAATGAGCCATCTATTCTCATGCATATGCTAATACGAAGTAGAAGAGCTATTTAATTCAACAATGAAAATACAAAGAGAAATCTCAGGAACCAAGATACAAAGAGAAATTTTCTGATGACACTCCACAATCCTTTTTGTCACACACACACACACACACATATATTAAACCAACCTAGATCTAATCTATCAAGCCCCGAGAGTGATCAAATCTCTTGAGGTGCAAACATTTCCTCAAGTTTTGCATTCAAAGGGTTTACACATTGAGAGATTTGATCCCTCTAGGAGCTTGATAGATGCAAGTTGAGATGGATCTATTGGTTATTATTAATTTTATTATTTTTTGTTGGATAGTTAAGGTAAACTTGACTCCGTCAAGTTATCTAAGACCTTTAAGCTCTAGCTTTATGAGAACCCATGATATTGACCCATGGTATCCATGTGGAATATAGCCTATTTAAAGTGACAGCCTCTAGGGAAATGTGTCCTTTGGTGCCATTGGGTGAAAAATCAAAATTTGTAACTGTTATTTTGTGTTTTGGTCGGCAATTTTTTAAAATTACTATAATATTTTTTTCATATCATTTATTTAAATATGAAAATTATATCATTTTAACTTCACACTTCATTTATTTCCATGTCATATATTTAAATATGAAAATTATATTATTTTAACTTCACACTTTATTTATAGAAATTAAATGAGCTTAGATACATCTTTAACTCTGATCTATGAAGCGCCTAAAGGGATCAAATGTCTTGAAGTGCAAACCTTTCTTTAAGTTTTGCACTAATGAAAAAAGTTGATCTCCTAGAGGAAGTTAACATGGATCTATGCTAATATAAATCAAATGATTGATAAATATTCATAGTCATAAAAACATTTATTTACTATTTTAATTTATCAAGTATCTAATTTTCCATATTTTTTTCTAAAAAATACTATTTTAATTTTATTTTTTTTTAAATTAAAAATAAATTTATTTTAATTTGAAAATGATCAAAATTTTATATAACCATATAAAATATTATTTTTATATAAATATCTAAATATTTTTACAGTTTACATAAAATAAACTACATTCACCATAGTAATAAACTACAGTTTACATAATAAAACTATAGGAAGAATACATCAACCATACATCGACTAGATGAGAAAGCCATCTATCCTATAGGCTAATGATGTAGATTAGATGAAAAGAGCAATCTATCATAAGACTATACTTTATTATATATATTATAAATGCGGTTTAACATTAGGTTGATTTTAGCCATACTCTTAATTAGGAATCTTAGTGGAGAGTTCAGAACTTTTGCTCCACTCATCTTCACAAGAAAGTAACCTTACCCAAAATTGATAATCCTGGTACACACCAGAGTACAGCCCAAAGAGTAACAATATCCTATTGCATGAATGGTATGGAGCGTCGATGTACAGCGCCTTGTTTTATATGTGTGTATATATCCCAACAACTCTTAAGTATACTACATAGTACCATATCATGGCAATTGCAAGCATGCAATTATCAGCGCCGGCGGCTGCTGCTCCTGTTCATAATCAGCCCTATTTTGCATATTTTCAAAAACAAACGGGTAATGACAATAGTGGCGTGTTCAATTTGTTGCAACAGATGAGTCCAAACATTGAGAGCCTCCGCCAAGTTCATGCCCAAATGGTCAAGACTGGACTTAACCAACACATATTTTATGTTAATAAAATCTTGAGCCTGTACGCTCAGTGTGGCAATATGCTTAATGCCCACCTTCTTTTCGACGAAATATGGCATCGGAATGCATTTTCATGGAATGTGATGATTAGAGGGTATGTGATCCATGGGAATTTTGCCATGGCTTTGAAACTGTACCACCAAATGCTATTAGAAAGTATAAATCCCGACAAGTTCACCTTTCCCTCAGTGCTTAAGGCGTGCGCAGGCTTATCAGCTCTGCAAAAGGGCATAGAGATTCATAGCCACATAATCAGATTTGGGTACGAATCCGATGTTTACGTGGGGAATGCCCTTGTAACTATGTATGCAAAATTGGGGATTATTGAGGTTGCACGACAACTATTTGACAAAATGTGCGTGAGAGATGTTGTCACATGGACTGCAATGATTGCCGGGTATGCTCAGTATGGAGATGTCAACGAGTCCTTGAGGATCTTTCATCAAATGCAGCTCGTTAACGTGAAACCTAACTCTGTTACCATGGTAACTGTGCTCCAAGTTTGTGGCCAGTTAGGATCGGTGTTACATGTTAAGTGTATCCATGGAAGTGTAATAAGGAATAGGCTGGAGTCAGATGTTCTTGTAAGAACTGCTCTTATAGATACGTATGCAAAATGTGGGATTGTAGAGATTGCAGGCCAAATGTTTAAGAAAATGTGTGACAGAAATGTGGTTTCCTGGACTGCTATGATAGCTGGATATGCGAAAAATGGGTATCCTGAAAAAGCCTTGATGCTTTTTCATCAAATGCATCTCTCAGACATCACACTGGATTCAGTAACCATGGTGAATGTGCTTCCGGCTTGTGCCAATCTAGCAGCTCTACAATGTTGCAAGCACATTCACTGTTACATAATTATAAGGGGGTTTGAGTCAGATGTTCGTGTGGTCAATGCCCTTATAGATGCCTATGCCAAGTGCGGAAGTTTACAGTCTGCACGCCAATTGTTTGACGGCATGTCTAACAGAGATGTTGTTTCATGGAATGCAATGATTGCAGGATATGGTATGGACGGTTATGGTGAGGCTGCCATTGCCCTCTTTGAACAAATGCAGCGGACAGGCATGGAACCAGATGAATTTACTTTTATTGGTGTCTTGTCTGCTTGTAGTCATGCAGGGTTGGTGGACGAAGGTTGTCGATATTTCGATCGTATGCAGCGAGATTATGCCATCCAACCCACACTAGAGCACTATACATCCATGGCTGATCTTCTTGGTCGCGCAGGGCTGCTGGATGAGGCGCTAGAGTTGATTGAAACCATGCCCATTGAACCTGATGCTGCTGTGTGGGGAGCCTTGCTTGGTGCCTGTAGAATTCATGGCAATGTTGAGTTAGGAGAAAGAGCGGCAGAATGCCTCTTTGCATTGGACCCTGCAAATGCTGGATGTTATGTCCTCTTGTCAAATATTTATGCTGCAGCTTCTCAGTGGGATTATGCAAGAAAGGTAAGAGTAATGATGAAAGAGAGAGGGGTGAAAAAGCCATCGGGATGCAGCTTGATCGAGATTAATTACAGTATTCACAAATTCATTGCGGGAGACAGGTCACACCCTCAGTCTGAGAATATATATGCAGCATTGGAGACTTTAGATGAGCAGATCAAGCAGGCAGGTTATGTGACTCAGACAGATTTTGTGTTGCACGATGTGGAGGAGGAAATTAAGGAACGCATGCTTTGCAGTCATAGTGAGAGACTGGCAATTGCTTTTGGGATTATTAGTACAGGGCATGGAACTCCGATTAGAATTACCAAAAACCTTCGTGTGTGTGGTGACTGCCACAGTGCCACCAAATATATCTCCAAGATTGTCAGGCGAGAAATTACTGTGAGAGATGGAAGCCGTTTCCATTTTTTCAAGGGTGGGCTGTGTTCTTGCAGGGATTACTGGTGATACTCAGTCATACAGAACAAACAGTGGCATGTACGTCTACAAAATCGCGCATATTATTTCCTTTGCGTTTGCATGCTAAGTCTCATTATTATTCTGGTTTCTAGGATGTTGTGATTGGAAAGCTAACCATCAACATTCTGGTAACATAAGTGCTTCAAATTCCCTGGACAGACGGTAAATATTTGCGCTGACAGCGTAAGTCTATAATCATGCATTTTCAAAGTTTGAGCTTCTCTGAAAAACTCAGGATAAAGGAACACCGATCTGTCATCCAAAACTGCTCCTTGAGAGAATTAGTAATGGATATTTTTTAAAAGATGTACATATTCAACTATCAGAATATGTTCAGATAAAAGTCATGTATTTACATAAAAGGGAATCAGATAATGCTTCATTTAAAATCATCTGATAAAAGTCATGTCCATACATAAAATGGAATCAGGCAATGCTTCATGGCAATTGAATAATGCACGGTCCAAGGAAGAGTTTTATGTATTACAGGAGCTATTCAGAACCATTGCCAGATGATCATTGTTTCACCTGTCTCACAGCTTTAGCTATACATAAGTTATGTTGGCCTAACTACGGACAGTTATATGCAATCAACAGTATTGAGTAACCACATTCAAGCAAACGCAAAGCACACTCCAGGCCGAGAATGTGGACATATACCTTTCTAATCACTGAGAAATATATAAAAGCGTTAAACACAATTTCACAAAACACACTGGGCTGTCACAAAGCATGTCCTTTCAGCCAAGGCGTACATGCACACCAGTATTAACTAAAATATAATATTATAGCATCCAGAATCTAATGCATTTCATCTTTTAGTACTTTTTATCCTCCATTTGACTCATTTTCTATCTTGTGAAAATTGGAACGCTGTGTATACGGGCTTTCCTGCTTACTTCAAGTCTCAATCTCCCGTTGTGGCCACCCTTCTGTCCAAAATTTGACATGGCAGCTTCTTTCTGTCTTTTAACCCAGCTTTGCAGGTATCTTTTGATCTGCAACAAAGCATTTTAGCCGTTCTAGGTTTTCCTTACGAAATCACAGAACTATTAAATGGACCACAACCAAACCTTACGAGTTCTTCACTAGATGTGCCATATTTTTTATAACCTTAGCCTTGTGGATACACATTTTTCTCCCACTCTTAACTGCTAGACTTCGTCCACGAATCCAAGAACATTATCTTGCCCTACTGTTTTGCAGGTTTCTAGCAATTGAATTCTGGTTCAAAATGCCAATTATTCAGACAATAAATTGAATGATATTGTAGAGGATAGATAAAATTTCCATATCACATGACTGAGCAAGGAACTTAAAAGATGCCTCTTTCCATTAGATTGTTGGATATCAATCTCGAACTATTCGACTTTTTTCATCCATTCTAAAAGAGTTAATAATTTATCACGCACTGTCTGTTGTTTAAATTGTGCAGAAAATACCTGCCTCAGGAGGCACAGACGGGTTCCACTCTTCTTCTGTGACAAAATTTTCAATTCTTCTTCTGTGACAAATTTTTCAATTCTTCTTCCATGTTAACTTTCAAGTTTCACCAATTGAACAATATTTCTCTTTTTCTTTTTGCAGTCTTTTTACTGCTGCTCAAAATCTTCAACTTGAATTTTACACTACTTTATTTCCTCTCGTATCTATTTGTTCTTGCTGAACACCTTCCTCGATTATCATCTTTACATTTGGCTTCCATTGAAACTACTTCAAGTATTCTATAACGCACGCTTTGAAGTCATAGTGAGAGACTGGCAGTTGCTTTTGGAATTATCAGTACAGGGCATGGAACTCCGATTAGGATTACCATAAACCTTCGTGTGTGGTGACTGCCACAGTGCCACCAAATATATCTTGTCAGACGAGAAATTACAGTGAGAGATGGAAGCCGTTTCCATTTTTTCAATGGTGGGTTGTGTTATTGCCGGGATTACTGTTGATGCTCATTCATACAGAACAAACAGAAGCTTGAATGTCTACAAAAACGTGCATATTATTTCCTTACAGTTGGCATACTAAGTCTCGTTATTATTCTGGTTTCTAGGATGTTGTGACAATCTGGTAACAGAAGTACTTAAAAAATTCCCTTGACAGACACTAAATATTTTCGCTGACAGTGTAAGTCTAGAGTCATGCATTTCAGAGTTTGAGTTTCTCTGAAAAAATCAGGATAAAGGAACACCAATCTATCATCCAAAACTGCTCCTTGAGAGAATCAGTAATGAAGATGTTTTACAAATTGTACATCTTCAAAAATCAGAATATGTTCTCATAGAAGTCATAAGTCAGGTATATATTATCCTCAAGGATTAGTTCAGTTTGTTGAGTCCCTATCGTTAAAGCACCTCTGCTATTGAGAGGTCACAGAGGTCAATTCTCTCGACACTCCCAGGGTTAGGCTTTGTGATTGAGCTGACAGGAAGTGATCTCTTCCGGTGAATCTGCCTGGTACAAATATTCTGTGCACGTAGATCTCAGGGGACCATGAACCACATAAAAAAAATAATATATATACATAAAATAGAATCACATAATGATTTATTTTATATTTTCTGATAAAAGTCATGTAAATACATAAAATGGAATCAGACAATGTTTTATGGCAACTGAATCATTGCACAGTCCAGGGAAGAGGTTTATGTATTACAGGAACTATTCAGAACCATTTCCATATATTCATTGCTTCGCTTGTCTCACAACTAAGCTATACATAAGTTATGTTGGCCTAACTACAGACAGTCATATGCAATCAACAGTATTGAGTAACCACATATTACATCATCAAACAAACATAAAGCGCACAGCAGGCCGAGAGTGTGAACATTTACCTTTCTAGTCACTAAGAAATATATAAATGTTAAACACAATTTCACAAAAGACACTGGGCTGTCACAAAACATGTCTTTTGAGCCTAGGCATACATGTACTTTTTATCTTCGATTTGACTCATTTTCTATTCTGTGAAAATTGGAATGCCAGCTACACAAATTTTTCTGCTTACTGCCTATTCTCAATCTCCCATTGTGACCACCCTTGTTTCCACACATTGACATTACAGCTTCGTTCTGTCTTTCAACCTAGCTTTGCAGTTGTCTTTTGATCTGCAACCAAGCATTGGGGCTGTTCTAGGTTTCGCCTATCCTACGAAATCACAGAACTGTTAAATGGACCACAACCAAACCTAACGGGTTCTTCACTAGTTGTGCCATATTTTGTCTGCACCCTAGCCTTGTGGATCCGCATTTGCCCACAACATCATCCACCCTTCACTGCCAGACTTCGTCTACAAATCCAGGAACATTATCTGGCTCTGCTGTCTTGCAGGAACATTATTTGGCTCTTTTGCAGGTTTCTAACTGCATAGTCCCACAGATTAGCTCGGAAGATAATAGAAATTCCAACAAAATTATAACAAATTCCGGTAGAATTGTTTGAAAATCTGGGTTACAGCTGTCAAACTTACAGCTTCTGGATTTTAGGTGTGCAGGGTTTTTGATGGTGTTTAAGCCATTTCCACCCTCAAAAAATGATTCAAACACTTTAGCAATATCTATTGGATTCCGGCAAAAAAAACTGCCGTTCGGCTAATTTGTGGCGTTGGTAAATTCTGCTTCAGAATGCAAAGTATTCTAACAATTGAATCTGCTTGGTAAATTCTGCTTCAAAATGCAAGTATGCAGACAATAAATTGAATGATATTGGAGAGGATAAATAAACTTTCCGCATCACAGGACTGAGCAAGGCTTTCCATTAGATTATTGAAGATCAATCTCCAGCTATTCAACTTTTTTCATCCACTCTAAGAGAGTTATTATTTATTACGCACTGTCGTTTAAATTGTGCATAAAATACCCGCCTCAGGAGGCACATACTGGGTCCTACTCTGTTTTTGTGATAATTTTCACAAATCTTCTTCCATGTTAGCTTTCGAGTTTCACCAATTGAACAATATTTTTGTTTCTTTTTGCAGTCTCATCTACTGCTGTTCAAAATCTTCAATTTGAATCTTACACTACTTTATTTCCTCTCGTATTTATGTCCTCTCGCTGAACACCTTCCTCGAGTATCATCTTTACATTTGGTTGCCATCGAAACTACTTAAGTATTCTGCAAAATTTCCACTAGTCAATTCTTTTATCTTCTCCAATAAAACCATAGAAATTTTAGTTCTAATTTGTACTCTGCCAATTTCTCTCTCATTTATGTTTTTTCAAGTAATTTCAAGGAACTTATCTTTAAACAAGCTGCGTGGAACTTGCTAGTTAAACTGTGTTTCTGTTATTATCTACAAATTCAAATAATGTTGCTTTTGTTGGCCAGACCTTTACATGTTGGATGACATGCAAGGCTATAGTCTTCTGATCTTTCTGTATTGTTAATGTGCTAGGTCACTCCCGCATCTTTCCGCTCAAAACCAAATTTTCTTCCACTCTTTTCCTTTTCCTTCCTGTTGTGCTCAAGTCTTTCTATGTTTTGTTGTATCCATTACAGATGTTGAGACTGGTTTCTCTTCAAGCGAACCTGCAGAGGACCCTAATGGTGCTCTTGAAGTAGTGACAGCTGAAGGGAGCTATAGTCATCAAGGAAGTAAGATTTTGATTTCACATTTCAATAGTAATGACTTGAGTAGCCAGTGAGAGACAAGAATACTATCGTGGCAGTGAGAGGATTGTTGTGGAATTCATTCTTTTTACTGGAAAGCATTCTGTGATTTTGTAGCACCCCTGGCCTCACAAAGTAGTGTTTGTTTTGCTCTTATATCAAAATCAAGCAAGTACAATTATTATTATCATTAGTAGTGTTTGTTTTGCTCTTATATCAAAATCAAGCAATTATAATTATTATTAGCAATTATAATTATAATTATTATTACTATTATTATTATTGGACGTATGTGAATTTTTTTTTATTTTTTTACAAATTCCAAGGGATGGCTTTTGGGAAGGGAAGTGTGTTCTTTATAAAAAAATCTTGATAGAATCAAATGAAAACACATTTGTTCAAGGAAGGGAATGATGCTATTGATGGTTGTATGAAAACAACCATAGCATATGAAAGAGTTCCATTGAAAATGAGTATGATGATGTTGAAAGGATCAAATAAAGTAGAGTCCAACTTGCTATGCATTTTACAACTACCTAATATATAAGAATGATTTTGGATTTTCTTGGTCTAGGAATGGAAATGTATTTTTTGAAAAAAAAAGAATTTTACTAGAGATCTTAGAATCAAATGAAAACACATTTGTTGCAGGAATGGAATGATACTATTGATGGTTGTATGAAAACAACCCTAGCATATGAAAGAGTTCCATTGAAGACGAGCATGATGATGTTGAAAGGCTCAAATAAAGTAGAGTCCAACTCCCTATGCATTTTACAACTACCTAATATACTAAGTCACCTGATTCGTCCTAAACCCCCTACGAATCCCGAATCCAGCGAATCCGACATGATTCGGTCCGGATTCGTGTCCAAATCATATGACACATCGTGTCCGTTTCTGACACGTCGAATCCGAGGTCGTGTCACGACTTTCAAAAGCGTGTCGCGATTTTGGGACATGTGTCCTATTTCTAGGACTCGCTAAGCTCAGCGCAGGAAAGAAAAGGGCGTGTTTGCTCATTAATATTTTCATTTGGCAAGTGATTTGTGCTGTTGCAGCAAGGAGTAGAGCATTTTGGCAGCTTCATGATCAAGTCTAGGCCCTAGTATTGATATGCTATTCATGGTAATGTTAAATTCTTAAAGTAAAAGTGACATTCTCCTTAATCTTCATTTTCATCCTTTTACTTAAATTTTTAACATTACCATGAAATGACTCTGGATGTTTAAGAGTGGTTTTGGCCTCATTGGATTTCATATGGAGAAAGTAGAATTTTAGATTTCATTCAAAATCCAGCAGACTTATCAATTTTTCAGGATTTAGGATTGGGGGATTGCAATGTTTCCATTGAATTTTGTCATGTATTAGGGTATGGAACTCATATTTAATCAAGAGCACCAAACCAAGAGCTTCTGAATATGTCGCTCCCGCTCCCGCTCCCGTTTTCGCTCCCGCTCCCCGCTTTCGCTCTCGCTCCCAAGTAACACTGTTCCTGATGATATGGGTATGGACACCACTGTTGAGTTGGCATTGGCCAACATGGATCTCAATGATCCAGTGCTAGAGTCTGTTAGATTTGATGACTTAAGAGGGGTTAACCTCCATACCAGCAGATGCAAAGGCAACTATGTATATAGGGGAGGAGGAGGATGCAGAGGAGAGCAGTGGGGACCATGATGATGGGGATAGTGATGCTGATTCTGATGCTAATTGATGCCTTGAGGCTTGTATACCTGTAGTTGTTTTATATTTTCTATTTCTATTTGCCATTGGCATTGCACCAGGACTACCTATGTAACAATTTTGATTTGATGACTTAATGAGAAAACTACAATTGTCAGTGTGTTTATCTTACTATCTTGTATTTGTAAGTTGTCTTTCAGTTATGAATTATGAATCATGATTTAAATTTTTAATAGATTTATCATTTATGTGACCAATACCACTGGCATTTATTTGAATTTTGTATGTACTATGCATGCTAATAGCTATAGATGAAGATCTATGTTTGAAATCAATAAATTTATATCATTAATTAAAATTTGTGTAAGAAATATGAATAATATCTAATTTTTTATATATATATATTATATATATATATATATAAATAATATATATATATAAAATAATATATAACGTGTTCTAACGTGTCCTGTTCCGGGGGGTCAGCGTGTCCGAATCCGACACCACGAATCTCGAATCCTACATGTCCCGAATCCCCGTGTCAGGTGACTTAGCTAATATATAAGAATGATTCTGGATTTTAGATGATGCAATAATATATGTGAGTTAACACACACACACACACACACACACACACACATATATATATGATTTGACTTTTCTATTAAATAGTTGTTTATGTCTATCATTCTAATCTTTTTGATCATTTTATTATAATTTTTTCTCTCTTCACACACACACACACACACGTTGTTCTTAAAATTTTGAGAGATGACATTT
Source organism: Pinus taeda (assembly GCA_000404065.3). Taxonomy (NCBI): domain Eukaryota; kingdom Viridiplantae; phylum Streptophyta; class Pinopsida; order Pinales; family Pinaceae; genus Pinus; species Pinus taeda. Next base: position 77,647 of record APFE031254601.1, on the reverse strand, counting down.
CTTTGCCATTGTTTTGAAAATTCATATATGTTACCAAGTTTTGTGCAACTTCGAGAATATGTAAATAGGACTTGGGAGTACAACTACTCACCAATACAATGTGGGAGTGCTAAGGGTACCATTGAAAGCTAAAATATAAAAAGATACAAGTGAAAATACTAGAAAAGAGAGGATTTATTCAAAGCTTGTTGCACCAAGTTGAGCAAGGATTACTTAATTATTGTGTATATGGTATTATCCTCCTCATATCTCATTATGTTTAGGACATCTAAAAATGAGATGCTTCATAGACTCAATTTCGTGTAGGTACACAACTAACAAATCCGCTCGAACCATGGAATATAATGATCAAACTCAACCCATAACTAGTGAGAGAAAACCTCATCTCATTGAGTAAAATCTTAGAGGCCATGTGGTAAACGCCATCAAATGTAGTTTGGGAATACATTTAGGTTGCCCTCCAACTATAGATATTGATCATAATATAAAGGCCCATCTTAAGGCCAAGAGCTTGGAAAGGGGAGATCCAAGTGACTTGATATGTTGCAAATATGCATCCTCTTTTACTAACATATTAAAAACATCCCAAAAATGCCTAAGAGAAGGCTAGCACTAAATAGAAATGTCAATGGCCTGAAAAGTGATGAGGCCCCTAAAAACTAGTGTTGACTTCTCCATAAGAGGTCAATGGAGGCAAATTCCTTTGAATAATAGAGGGCCAAATAGGATATATTTATGTTCTTATAGGAAAATCTCTCGAGGTGCATACCTTGCGAAGAAAAAAGACAATCATAATATGCTTTCAAGGTGCAAAGGGTGGGCACCAAACTTGGCTTAGGTAATGCCTTGGGAGACACTTTGTTGATGACAAATCAAATGTTTGGAGCATGATAGATAGGATTAGGATTATCTCCACACAAGCCCCATTTATTGGTAATAGACTAGGTCCTCGAATCTTGGCTATGTAAAATAAGTAGGTTTGATGGTTGTGTTAAAGGATTCATTTTTAGTGGAATGCCTTAATAGTGCATATGTATTATGGAAACATTGATGGTCAAGCACAAAGAGAGATCCATATCCCTCTCTAAGTTGAGGTTGGGAAGTTAGTAGTAGGATGAACATGTAGCCCATGAAATGAATCCCTAGGTGAGTATAAAATGTAGTGATCTCCACATTTCTCCCTTTTGAAGAAGTGCAAGTATAACAAAGTTTGTTTAGAAGTATAAAAATATCATGAAATTAGTTTTTGCTAAGGTTCACCACTAGCAATGTAGAATCACAAACACTAGCTAGGAACACACACTTCATATAAGCCCTTGAAGGATGAAGCCAAAGGGACCACATCCTCCATAAACATGAATATTGCAATCATGGTGTGGTGTAAATGTTACCATCATGAGCTTGTGTGTACTTTTTAAGGTGTGCTTCCAACTCACCAATGTTGATACCAAATAGAGTCAATGAGACAAGGCACCCCGTGTGACCCAAATGGTGCTCTTGATGAAGTGGGAAAGTCCCTTGGATGTGTAAAGTTGACGCATCATTGTCTCATAGTCTCATTTTTGCAATGGTATGAGGCTTGAAGACACTAATATAACAATCTTTGGAAAAATGATTGTACCCTAGGAATAGAGTCAAATGCCTTTTGTAAGTCCACAAAGCAACAAAAGACTTGGAATGAACATTGTTTATCCTCCTCAAGAATACCAAAGTGCATAAATATGTGGTTAGTCATTTAGTAGTCCCTTCAAAAACCTACTTTACCCTTAGCTCTAAAATTGAGTCTCCCAAAGCAATCCAAAAGCCATGTGCTAGGGGTCATAGCATACAGCTTGGCAAATTGTGCCTACTCATAATACTCTCATAGTTATTAGGATCAACAATGATCCCTAATCTAAAAATAGGGTGCATGATATGTCATCACTAAGAGGAGGAGAATCTTGAATAAACTGCATCATTAAAGAATATTTAAATTAAGGAAATCAATAACATTTTTGAGAAATTTAGCTTAGAAACCTTCTTCACTCATTGTTTTGCTACTATTGAATGTTTAAGTAGGTCTCTTAATGTCTCTTTGGGAAGACTAATAAAAGGAGGTTGGAAAAGAGGGAATTGGAGTTGAATATTGACCTAGTAAGTTGTGGAGGGAAGTAGTATATGAAACTTAAGAATGGTTATCAATGTTTAATGGAAAGGTCACTTTCTTAGAAAGTAGGGTATGTCAAAAGTGTTGGAAATTGTAGCTAGGTCTGGTCTTCATAATGACCCTTGTAATCATGATGTTGTGTATTTTGTATATAAAGAAAGAAAGAGAAAGAAAAAAAAAATCATTTTATTAAAAGCATGGGTTTCATGCTCTAGTTTGGGTCATAAGCATGTTCTTCGTGCCTCTAGGTCTTTCTTGGTCAAAGAAGATGTTTTTCCATGTATTATAGTCCCGTTTGGACTCATTGTAATAAAATAAAATATCTATTTTGAGTCAACGAAAGCCATTTCATCCTCGAAGACCAAGTCGGCCCAATCAATATGAAGTCATCCTAAGGAGGGTTATTTGACCCCTCACGGAGGCTATAAATAAGAGGAAATCGACTCATTTTGAGCATCATCATATCACAAGTTCGATCTGCAATAGCGAAGAAGGAAGAAGAGCTGGAAGGATGAAGAAAATAAGAAGTTGAAGTCTCTTGGTGAAACATCTCTTTTTTGCTTCACGTGCAAAGTTGCTAGGGTTTTTGTGAAGCTACGAAGTTGTAGGGGGCCGAAATTTCAGGGCCGAGTTTCAAAAGTGTAGCTATAGGGCTGAAATTCTAGAGTGAAGTTGCCATATCAAATTTTTGAAGCTGCTTTAAGAAAGATCTTGCCAGTGGGCTGACTTGGTGCTTAGGAGGATTCTGGGCTTTGGTCTTTGGGTCTTGGAAGTCTCATTTTGAACATATTCTATAATAAAAGAAGTATTATTTTTGGGTATTCCCCTTGGAGGGGTTTTTCCTTGGCTTGGAGTCTATATCTTGTGTACTTGTCTCTTTGTGATCTTCATTTTTTTGGTAAGTGCCCTCCAAAATGCCCCCAAGTAGCTGAGATAATATTCCCCGAACTACCCCTTATCTCTCCTAGCAAATACTTGCTCCACAAACTAACACAAAAATTCTCATGTGTACCCAGTGTGAAGCTTTTTCTCTGGCCTTGGGTGCTGTAACTCACACTGCTCTCAAACAGCAAGCTCCTGCTCCCACAATCCCCCAAAGGACTAGTGTTTCCTCTTACTTCCTTCACCAACAATTCCTCCGACAATTGCACCCCGAAAGACCCCTGAAAAATCTCATGTTTGTTCCTCTACTGCGTGCTCCTGAAGTATGCACTGACTGAGTGACAACTAAGATTAATTCCCTGAATATGCTCCAACACTCCTCCAAAATGGTAGAATGGAACCTCACTAGGGTGGCACTCGTAGTCCATCGAAGAGAGGGTGAGTTCTTCGCTTGGAGAGCTCATTGCTAAACAACAAGTAACTCAGCTAAATAGCTTGATCAACTAAGATTGAGTTCAATAGGCAAATGATGCCAAATGGGGCTAAGCCTTCTCTATTTATAATTCATGGACCTCTTTTCCCATGTGGGCCCCCTCTAACTAGCAATTCGACTTTCCCTCCTTAGTCATTCGAACTTCCCTCTAAGGTAGTGTGTATTTCCTCATGTGGGTGGCCCCCACGCCATGGCAACAAAACATTTCAGCCCCTTTTTCCTTCCTAAGTCTTTTCCAAAAATCCATGGGTCCCATGGCCTCCAAAATTGTCAAAATTGTAGAATAGATAAACCTGTAACAATTTAATTTAGGAAGGGACATTACAGTCTTCACCTCCCAAATTTGGTTTGTCCCTAAGCAACTTTAGCATTGGATGCTCACATATGTGTTCACCCTCCTAAGTGGCATCCTCATCCAGTAAGTTCCTCCAATGCACCAAAAATCGCTTGTCCTCATGAAATGCCTAAAAAAGCGCCCTCTACTCTAGATCCCCATTGTCACTGCAAACTTCACCAGGGTCCCAAATGTGCCATTGGATCGTCCCTGATCATTGTACTATCCTATAGTGAAGGAGTCCCTCGATACAAGGATCCCAAGCCAACTTGATCATCGTGAAGCACCCTTTGCTCCACTCAAGATCTTGCCAGATATGGGCATTAGAACCCCTTTGTCTACTGCCAATAAATAGAGCATCTTGATGATGTAAAACTCTATCCAAATCCTCATGAAGCTGTCCTACCGAATATTCCACCCCATGCACTCTGATTGTAGGCCCCTTAAGATACAACTCAATCCCTATGTGAATGAAGCCTCTCCTACATGAGCTTCTCCTGAAATCCTCTTGTTGGCTATCCTTCCATGCTGATGAAGTCTCCCATGCCATCAATGAATCATTGAAACCCAGTGGAAAATCTAGATGACCCTCTCCTGTAGAGACCAACTCACCCCTATGGGTAGTTGAACATCTAAGTACTGTGACGCTAGGCCCCCATGCCCAACGTAGCAAGAAACTATCATGTTGACCCTGCGACACCCTAGTCATCACTAATTGTCTAGCACGCTCACACTAGAGCCTCCTCTCACATAACTCTCAGCCACACTCTATGCGATGATCGAGGTTAGGCTCAACCTGCCAAAGTGCCTCAATAGTGCCAGTGCCTATCACTCCATGGCTGGCCCCAATCCTAAGCAACAATATGCCTCACCCTATGGTGGGGGCTTTGTTGAATCCCCATGTATCTACCTGTGAATGAATTAGTTTTCTTGTTATCCTAACCAAGCTCACCAAGGAGTGGTGTATCCCACCAATCCACTAGATCCTTGGATCTCATAACCATACTGGAGGTCCACAACCCCCAATCCTCTCTGCCTGTTTCTGTGATATGCTGCTAGTTGTTGGGACCCCTTTGTGCCTCGTCTCTGTCTCTTGTAGGTATCCAATAAATAGACACCGAGCATCAAGAATCAGTGTCACAATTAACCAACTTCTCTGTGCCTGCCAAATCACACAAAAAGATCGATTATTTCATCTCTTGATGATGTGCTCGGGTACTTCCGGAAGCCTAGGAATCATCCTGCCAACAAGGACTACCATCCCTTGCACCTCATGCTCACCTAATGCCTCTAGCTGTCCAGCTAAAAAAGAAACACGCAACTCCCTCTCAGTCGTCTCCCTAAGTATGAGCCTAGGGGTGGAACATATGTTACCTCGACAATCAACCACACCATCCCTAAGCTTGTAACCGTCAACTCATGCACCTACCAAGTGTCTCAACCAAAGAGTCTTCTCTTGGCTCATGACACAAGGTGTCTCATCCAACTGTCTAGGGTGAGCCTCCCATGCCCTATTTCCTAAATAGATAGTGTTAAGGGGAAACAAACAAACACTCTGCGACTATAAACAACACTAGAAGATGATGGGTGTGTATGATCAAGAGTCTCCCGGAATACTCAAGAGTAGTCTTGTGGATGACCCTCTCTCCACCTCGGATCTGCTAATAACCCCCTCAAATCCCTATCTCCACTAAACATGGTGTCTCTATATGCTCAACAATGTCCTCATCGATCCTAGGTGAGTTGCATCCAATGGTACACCTAATGCCCCTTTCCATAGGTCTCCTTGGAGGCAATGCTCCAAGAGCACATTGCGTTACACCATGCGACACTGTTACCCCCAAGCAGCACCACACTCCTCGACATGCCACCGTATGCCACAACTTGTCCTTGTACACCATTGGATACCCTAGGCTACAACTATACCATCCTGTATCATCCTATGTCTCGCCTGTTTCACTTCACATGTCACTTCCCACATGTACCCAATGTGATGTGAGGTACTCCTACTCCCCAACGCAGTCCAACATACTAAGAAACACCCCCATGCATCTCCAGGCCCATCCACGGACCACTACTCCACACTAGATGCTCCTACCCATCCTTGGATGTGATGGTCTAAAGTTGTGTCCATGTGCATCGACCTGCACCCAACCTATATCATCACCTCCACCGTCATATCACCATACTCTCTGATGAGTGGATATCCCCTTCAAATTCCCCTTGAGAGACCCGAGAAGTGAATCTCCCTAGGTTCGAGTAATGATGCCACCACCACTCTGCTCCTCCATGTCCTCCATGCCCCACACAAATGTGAAGAATCCCTACATCCATACAAGGCACTGTTTGGTGGCTTATCAGTGCTACCTCCTCCAACAAAGTCCTGCTAGTGTATGATGATCATCCTGTGATCCCATGCACAACTGTCATACCAAGACAACACAAGGAGTCTTCCTGCAAACTGGTTGACTGTTGGTATTGGCCAAAACTCCCCTAGAAAATGTGCATGTTTAGCTGCTAGGTCAACTATACCATCCAGGTCGTAGCCAACAGTCTGCTTGGAAAGTGACTGGTGGTCCCTCCCAGATCCCAATGCTAGTTTGGGCTTCCGGCATCCCCAATGCATAGAAGCTCTTGTTGAGCTACCCCCAGGTCCACTACCATCTCCATAGCCCACTCCACCGGGTACCAACTCAAAATTTCTCGCCATCTAGCCCCAAGAGAGGGATTGAATGTATGAACTCTCATATGCAAGACAAGCCCTCCATCCTGCAAATGTTGCACCCTACACAGCTCATGTCGCCTCACCTCATCAACACGGTCAACACATAAAATATGTTGACGTGGCTTTGACTCCCTCTCTCTAAGGTGCATAGGTAAACTACTAACGCCACAGGCCCCATCTATGTATGTTTGAAGAGGGTTGATTTGATGCTCTAAAGTGCACTCTGGTTGTACCATTAGGGAATCCAACGGTTCCCCAATGCGAGTCAGTTTGGTCGCTGACTTGGCACAAACCACTCTCATGCCCTCCCGCTCCTCGTTTTGCTGTAGAATGGCCTCTTGTACTTTCCTAGTCTTCTCTCTCAATGCTAGAAGGCTGACTTGAAACTGATGAAATTGTCATGGGTATCTATCACTTGCAGACTCGGTCACAACTCTGGATACCTCAGCAATTGTTAACATCTCATCCAGGGGTGGCACCTCCTCAACTGATGGCTCTATGCGTGTAGGATCTATCCTCTCCACTAAGGTGTCAACTAGGGCTATCAAAGAGGTCTCTAATAATGGTGACTCCTACACCACACCGAGTATATTGATGTGCTCCTCACCATCCTATGGGTTCTCAACATCATGCTCAACCTCCTCCTCAGGCTCCTGATATCTAAATCCAGGTCTCCACCAGCAGAAGTGTCCTCTGGTCTCACCTTCTAACTATCCCTATCCCACCTGCTCCTTTTCACGAGATTTAGTGCTAGGATCCCCACATGATGTAGATGGCTGCACCCCCACGGCCTACTCACATATAGCGTCTTTGTTGTAAGGGTAATGATGGGTCTGGTCTGTCACCCTCCTCAACTAGGCCAACCTCTCATCAACCCAACGAATTCCACCCTAGAATTTATGCATACTGGATTTCCCTTGAGCCATGGGTTTGTCACTGGTTTCACATATCACTGTGCCCTTATACCCAAATCTTCCATGATCTTCTGGCTACCACAATTGGGCTAAGCTCATGCTTTGATACCACTGTAATGTTCCAAACTAGGAAAAATGGTGATAAACAAAGCAAACAATAGAAATAACACCAAGAAATGGAAACATTCAGTGCACACGCACAGAAAGTCCAGAAATAACCATTCGCTGAGCCATTTTATTATAATTTGGGAGAAAAGTACAATAATATGGAAGAGGTGCACCTGAGATTGCCTAAATGGCAAGTTTGATCAAACCCAGGTGACAATATGTCAAGCCCAGATGGGAGAAATAATTGTTGCGATGATGACCTGCACTACCCTTGTTAAACTGTGTTGTCTTATGCAAAGACGCAGTTGGAAATCCCACATCCGGTACTCAGAAAATTCTAATAAATTAACCCTGGGCTCTCCATCAGGTACCCAGAATAACCCACAAAGGAATTGGCCAAATTTTGACCTTGCAATTTCGGCCCAAATTCCCCTAGCTCCTCTAGTTGTTGCCTAAGTTGGGACCCATGTTTGGCCCCTCAAATCTGCTCAGAAAATTCTACCAAATTAATCTTGTCCTCTCCTCAATAAACCTAGAAAAACTTAAAAAGGGTTTGGCCTGGTTTTGACCCTCGAAATTTGGCCTCCCAAGAGCCACGCCCTCCTCCAACTGTAAAAGGTACGGCCTGCCTGCAACTCCAGAAAGAGCCCTCCAAAATGCCCCTAAATAGCTGAGATAATCTTCCCCAAACTACCCCTTATCTCTCCCAGCAAATACTCACTCCACGAACTGACCAACAAATTACCACATGTGCCCGGTGAGAAGCTTCTGTGTTGGCACTAGGCGCTGCAACTCACACTACTCTCAAACAGCAAGCTCCTTCTCCCACAATCCCCCAAAGGACTAGTGTCTCCCCATACTTCATTCACCAACAATTCCTCTAAGAATTGCATCCTGGAAGACCCCTGAAAAAGATCCTGTGTGTTCCTCTAATGTTTTCTCCTGAAGTATGCACTGGCTTAGTGACAACTAAGATTAACGCCCTAAATATGCTCCAATACTCCTCTAGAATGGTAGAATGGAACCTCACTAGGGTGGCACTCGTAGTCCACCGAAGAGAGGGTGAGTTGTCTACTTGGAGAGCTCATTTTTAAACAACAAGTAACTCAACTAAACAACTTGAGCAACTAAGATTGAGTTCAATAGGCAAAAGATGCCAAATGAGGTTGAGCCTCCTCTATTTATAATTCATGGGCCTCTTTTCCCATGTGGGCCCCCTCCAACTAGAAATTCGACTTTACCTCCTTATCCATTTGAACTTCCCTCTCAGGTGGTGCATATTTCCTCATGTGGGTGGCCCCCACGCTATGACAACAAAATATTTCGGTCCCTTTTTCCTTCCTAGGTCTTTTCCAAAAATCACATGGGTCCCATGGCCTCCAAAATTGTCAATATTATAGAGTAGATAAACCTATAACAATTTAACTTAGGAAGGGACATTACAGTCTCTATGTTGCCCTTAATCCATGGCTAGCCCAAAGGATGGTTGCACATCCTCCTCCATCATGGACTCAACACGAGCCTCTGACTACTCCATAGATAACCCAACACACACGACATGCTCACTAGTCAACTGTAGGTGGCTGTCGTCCAGAAACTCTGTCATAGATCTAGACGCCTCTGTAACTATTGGCTCCTCATCAACAATGGAGATTTCTCCCGACACCTCATCAACTTGTGGTGCACTACTATCACCTGAGAACTTGGTCACAACCTATGATACCTCATCAATGGATACCTCAACAACGGATGGCATCTCATCAACGAGTGTATACTCAATTGTCTCCTTGCCAACCATTTCCCCTTGAACTACTCTCTCATCTTCTTCCTTAATCTTCCTCATCATCCTTGCATAATTCCACTGAATCCCCACTGATTTTTTCATGCCTCTTAGTTCACAAAACTCCCAAAAATACAGGGATGCTTGAATGCCATGACCCAATGCTTGGTATTCCCTCCAATTTGCTTCCAATAACTCCACATTAGTTGCAATCATGTCTTGCCATCTTGATGCATTACCCATAATTTTGGGCATAGTGGCTTTGTTTTATAATTGAGAATGGTCCTGATTCCCAATTATGGAATGAATCAACTTCTCCCGCACATCAATCATTATTTTTTGCATCCTAATCACCTCATTCAAGGTTATGCCATGTTGTTTGATTCTAATCTTTCTTTGGATCCCATGATTTCTTAGCTTTTTATTCTTGTATTGTCATTGAATAAAGAGTTTCCCATAGGTTGAGCCAAGATTATGGCTTTGATACCATTGTAATATTCCTAATTGGAATTTAACAACTAATATCAAGAAATTGACTAGGAACAGTAAATAAACTAGAACTCCTACACAATAATTAAAACACCAAAATGTCCAACAACACAACCATAGCCATTTTATTTAATTTTATGACAAAAGAGTATATAAAATGAGTTGAAGTTTTGGAACCTGGGCTTTCTATGTAAGCTATGCAAACCCCATGTAGCACAACTCTGATCTAGAGGAAATACTAGCCTAAACTAGTACTGCACACTACCTAGAAAATTACTGCTGGAATGGAAGTGAAGATTCTACCCTAAAGAATGCTCATATCACCCTAAAATTGTAGCCACATACTGCCCTCCAAAACCCTAGAAATACCTAGAAAGGCTTTGGCCCAACTCTAAGCCAAAACTGAGCCCACCAAGTGATGCATATTCCCCAGCTAACTAGAAATTCGCCTTGCAAGCCCGAATATTGCCCGAAAAATTCTGTAAAATTAATTGGAGACTCTTGTCAATAAACCCACAACAAACCAGAAAGGGTTTGGGCTGAATCCAACGTGTGTCAATGACCCCAAGAAATGTGTATGGTTCTAACTAGTTGGAAAAACGCCCTGTAGAAAGAATTTTGTCGTAGAAGGCCAATCAATGAATGGAAAAATATCCTCCAACCCTAACAAATCACTCCTCCAAGCCTCTTTTTTCTCCTTAGCCTGAACTCCCCAAATATTCTTGTCAAAATATATGGGCAGTGGTTGTCTAGAAACCCCTAAAATAGATAAATTCGGCCTTCCAAAATGTAGCACTCTTGGCCCTAAAAACCACCAAGGAAAAACTCGCCCTTCCTATGGATAAATCTCTACAAATTCTCTAGCCAAAACTCCACTGTTTTCTAGCTTCTCTTGGCCCATTCGATTTTTCTTCTACGCCCTAAGAGAAGCACACTCCAACTGGAAATGATCTGCAATGTAGCTCCTAGATAAGCCCTAAGATGGACTCCTTCTTACTCCCCTAGGGTGACACTCGAAGTTCACCGAAGGTAGAAGTGGAATTCCCACTCAGAAATTCCTTCTGATGAACAACACAGTTGTCTTGGCTAAGCATCTCAAGAGAACTAATGTTGAAATTATAAAATGATCAAAGATAATCCATAAAATGAGTCCATACTCCTTTTATAATTTCTCCTCAAGCATCTAGACTCCTTTTTTAATATTATTTTATTGGTGGGGGCCATTTTCCAATAAGTCAGTTTTTCTACCATCTAATATTTTCTACCATTTAATAAAATAATAATTTGTCGTTATTCTTCGATAAAATAATACTAGCCACCTTTCTCCAATAATATTTGCCCCTTTTTAATTAATATTACTAAAATTGGCCAAAACTCCTTAGTGACTCTCATACTCACAAAATTGGGGATATTACACTTGGAATGATCATCAATAAAGGTGATGAAATATTTAGCAACGCTGAGAGCTCTAGTGGATGTCGGGCTACAAATATCTGAGTCTATGAGTCCTAACATACCATTATCTCTTTTGTCACTTCTTGGAAATGTTGCCTTAGCATACTTCCCCAGTACACATCCTCTGCACACATCATCGTGTTCCGTGCCAAGTTTTAGAACCCCTGTTACCGTTTCTTTGAGCATCCTGAGTGCTCCATGGCGTAGATGTCCCATTCTCCTGTGCCATAACTCATTCGACTCCTTCCCACTGCCACTGTCACTGGCTATTAGTGCCATTGGAGAATCGATTTGTAGCTGGTACAACCTGTTACTTTGAACTCTAATCTATCTTACCTTTCTCCAGCTTGGGTATTTGACATAAATTTTCTTCCCTACGAAGTGAACATCATACCCCTTATCTTATAACTAGGATACTGAAATTAGGTTCATACTTAATCTTGGCACATGAAATACCTCTGTAGCATTGGTGCTTGCTCCTGACTCCCTCTGAAAATCTATGGTACCTCTCCTTATTGTAGTACATTTTGTTTTGTTTTACATAGCAATTTGAAATTCCATATGCTCCTCTTTGTAGCTAGAGAAGTATTCTCTAACCCCTACCATGTGAGTTGATGCTCCAATGTCTATATACCAGACTCCCTGTGAAGTTGATCCTGCTAAGAAAGAAAATTCATCCTCCAACTTGGAAGACAAATCTGAAGTCTCATGAATGTTACTTCTTTCCATGGTTATGTAGAAGAATTTATAGTGTTATTCCTCTCTCCCCCTGCCATTGTCTCTGCTCAGGTGAACTACTGCAAAAACCCGCTACGTCCCACTAGAGATCTGTTCAACAAGAAAATTTGAACTACTCCCTCTGCCTCTGGAATCACTTGGTTTAGAAGAATCAAATTTTTCTGTCCCTCTCACAGAAAAATCGGTCATTCTCAAGCAATTCGGTCTCCTGGAAAAAAAAATGTGCTACCCCTTGGGAATTTTGACATGTTTCCCACTCTGAGTAGCGAAATTCCTTCTTTTCTCTTATGAGCTCTCTGGATGATCAATTGTGCTTTGATATCATGGGAAATTTTATCGATTGTAGCTACTCAAAATTATTATTCTAACTGAGAATTTAATTATGCAGTTTATTTGCTATGACAAACAACGAATAAAATCATAGTTGCAATTTTCACTGTAAAAATACTGCAGAAAATAAAAATATTGGAAAATGACAAATTCTAGCACACACATAAGAATTTTGACACAGTTATTTTTGGACAATCGTCCACGGAAAAACCCAACTTGGGAAAATGGGTGCAGTGGATGAGGGTTTGATTATTAATATTAAAAAAAAATTCTAAGTACATTATTTTAGATGCCCAACTGGAAATCTAATCTAAGGAAAATACTGGCAAAAAAATCGTGAGAATTTTCTCTCAACCCACAACTATTTTCTGCCTCTTAAATTTCCTCCCTAGCCCCTCTGCGTAGAGCTTACACTAACCCTCTGCAAATTTTGGCCTTCCTTCCTTTTCCTCTTACGGGGACTGGAGATCTTCTTCCCAGAATGTTGTTGCCCTCCTCTTCCACTTGCTACTCACCCTTTGTCTCTATCTCCTCTGTTGAGTCGCTACTACTAAGAAATCGAACGGCCTGGGTGACTAAGTATTTACACTAGTGTATCCTGCATCACCACATTGACTTCCTCTTATAATCCACTATTGGAGCACCAACGACGAATATTAAAACATAATCGATGGCTAGGATCACCTCTGGATCGACATGTGTGAGTTTCTAGATGATTCACGCCTTGAATTAATTAATACTGATTAATTAACCACATTCCCTAAGTTTAGACATAGGAAATATTTAAAAACTAGTTAATAATCTAATTAATTCATTTTTATGCGAAATTTCCAGAAACGATTTCTGGGTTTTGGAGATATCATGTATTCTAGCCTCTCCACCAAATTTCATGGCTAGAACACATCCAATGCTACAAAAACTAACAATCCATAACCTATGGGAATGATTAGGCTACTTAGTTAGTCTCTATTCCCAATGCTTGGAAAAAGGGACATTACAAGCCTCCTTTCTCGAAATTTCTTAACCCCAAGTAATTCTAACCTTGATACCAATATCTTGCATAAATTTGAAGAATCCATGTTATATCACTGAAATGCAAGAATCCAAAATCTATATGTTAGGACCAATTCCTAGATCCCAAAGGAATCTAAAGAAGGATATGTTAAACTCATGCTGCATCAATAAGATACTATCAATTATTGTACCTCCTTCCTTCCAGTTGTGTGTAATATCTTGTTTAGATTTTGCCGTTAAAATTATGAAAATTTTCTTCAGGAAAATATGCCTTGAATTCTATTCAACAATGAAAATGCACCAAGAAATTGCCAGCAGATAACATATAAACCTAGAAATAAAAAGTGTTGCTGCTATGACGAATTAATAAATATTTCAAATACACATAGAACATGAATATGTGCAACAAACTCAATTTTATTTATAATGATATAAAATATGATAATACAATACATGCAAGTAGTTGAGACAATAATGGCCACCAAATAATCTGCGTTAATACTGAACCTAGCCTCCAAAATAGCAACTAGAAACTAACACCCAAATTGAGAATCAAAATGATCTCACTCCAATATTCAGATCTATTGTAGATCTGATCTCCAATAACACCGTTGAAGCTCCATGAGATTTTTGGGTGAAATTTACTCAATAGTGGGTTGGATTTTTGTTCAACTCACAAGAAATGGAAACCCACGGGTTTTCGTCCCGAGTCTTACTGAAAGTTGAGAACCTCGTTCTTAAACCTCTCTATAAGAAAAAATATTCAACTCCAAGATGTCCCAAATGATCTCTTCCTCCTCCTTTTAAAGATCCAATAGATAGGCTTTTTATTTTTTTATTTTTTTATTATTCTAGAAGCTCCCTATTAACTTCATCTAAGTGACTTTTAATTTTAATTTACTTAATTCACTTTTACCCTTTTTCCCAATTAGTCATTTTTCCCTTTTTATTTTTAATTAATTAAGTGACTAATTAAAGTCACATTTAATCTGGGAAAATGGTAAATCACCCACCATACTCTCTCTGGCCACTGAGAGTGACTCCTCATCATCCTATCCTATAGATCTCCTTGTTCTGGTTCCAATGAGTTATTACACTAAGGTATTCCATCAAATATTCTTCTTGAAATGCCACCTAAAGCTAAATTAATTAAATCAGACCTAGTAATAACTCCAATTTTCCAAAGTTGTCGGAATGAAACGAAACGAAAGACAAGTTGCGTGAATGATGGAATATACCAAGGGAATGCCATTGGATCCCATAAAAACTCCTAAAGACTCCTTTGGTACCTTTGATGATGTAATCATGCTCTTGCAACTTGGCCATCACATACCCTGGAAACCCATCCTGGTTGTATTATAGAGGAAAATAAAAATGGGGACATGATATTGTGCTCCCCTGCTTGGTCAAGCCTTCCATACAATGGGATAATATACCTTGATCTTGTTGCCAAATATGGAATCTATCATCCCCAATGCTTGAACACTCCAATTGTGCTATACCCTTGGCTAGAAGTAATCTTCAATAAATTTTGCATTTGATAGGATACCATCTCATAATCTCCCTCCAATCTAACTATTGGGTACCTCTATCATAGTAGATGTCAACTTTCACCATATCACCTCTAGAATCCATGACTTCCTAGAGAGTGTTTCCCCCACCAACCATCAATAATCCCTAAAACAAACCACCATGTTGACACTATGCTACTCTGATTATAATTGGGATGTTCATACACCAAGGTTATATCTCCTAATTTTTTATCCCATATATGTTCCATCTTGCTCAAACAACTAGCAAGCTTAGATTCCTAATTCCTCATACCATCCATCCATCCCATGTTTATGTGTCATCACCTTTTCTCTATGTGTTCTAAGCAATAATGTGCAAGGTTACTCATTACTCACACTTCTACTCCCTTGCAATTGTGAACTCAATGAACTGCAAGCCTTGCTTATGTACTTCTGAAAAGGGTTGTTATATAGTTCACCTCTTACTCTTGCTCAAAGCAACTCAAGTGTTGAAGTTGTAACTCGAGTCAGTCTTCATAATGTAAATTTATCATTGATGTATTTATTATATTTATATATATTATGTCAAACCATGTTCTTCATGCTTAGAAAGTGTTACACAGTATTTTGTCACACCTCCTGCACTTCCTCGTGACATACCTCGAAGTGCCTGAAACATGACCATCATGCAATGTACTCATTCATATATGCAGCTTAGATCCTTCCTAAGAAATTGATTGGAAAATTGCTTGAGCTTTCCCTAAAGAAAATAGCTCTAAAACCCTAATTTGAGGATCATCGCTCTTATGAGACCAAAAACAACGATGATCGCCTGTTGCATCATACTTGACTCGCGATGGCATCACTCTGTTCACTTGTATACCCGCGATGATCCCAAAAAGACAATTTTCCCAATGAGGATGAGAAGCTTCGTGATCTAGAAGCTTCCAGAGCAGCGAGCTGGAGGTTGTTCAACATAGATGAGGTCAAGTTCTTCCAACTTGGCCTTTTGGTCTTATCCCTGTGACCTACCTCCATGAGATGAGGACCCTACTCCTATATTTGGAGAGATCCTAACTCCCTTTCCCAACCTATATATTCATACTCTCCCATTCCCAAACGGTTGGTCTATGTCTATTTGCACCCTTATGCTAAGATTGTGCCTATATGCTACTCATTTGGATTGGAGAAGGAGTGCTTGGAGGGCTTATCTTGGACTTGGATATTGATTCAAGGAGAGCATATCAACATCAAGGCTTGGTTGTATGCTTCCCGTTATTTTCTATTAATAAAAAACTGCTAGTTCATTTTCCCTAAATGTGTATGCTTATGTATCATTTAGCTTAACATTCCTTGATTAGTTAAGTAGGTTTCTTTTGAATATGCTATTTGTATTTTCATGCTTTGTTGTGTCTTGATCTCTTGTACAGGTGCATAAATGTTGAAAGCAGTAGGAACGAGCCCGTGACACAAGTGATTCAAGGTCTTCAACAAAGGAGATCGATATAACATCAGAACGAGGTAAGCCATCTTCTTCATCTGTCTTTTTAATTGCAACTTAGGAAAGTGTCTAGTAGATTGTCACTTCAGTTGCTAGACCCATTCATTGGGCTAGAGGGATCATCTTTGTCTACAAAGAGGATTTACCTAGATAGCAAAATGGCGACTCCACTGGGGAGCCTATGGTCCTTTCCATCCAATCCTTCACCTTGTTTTTGTGATGAGTTTGACCAACCGTCCAATCCTAGACTTATTTTCTTGTCTGTAACTATTTTCACTTTTTGGTAATTGCTTGAAGGTTCTTAATTTGTGTTTATCTTGAATTTTTTTTTTTTTCTTTATCTTTCCCGACCATCACGGTTTTTTCCCTGACAGTCGCAATGGCATCGTGGTTATGTTGATTACAGTAGCGATGATCATTGCTTTTCTTTTAACAGGTGCGATGATATCATAAGTTAAAGAAAATTAGGGTTTGTCTCCTTGTTTTCAATATTTTTCCTTCTATTAGTGACTTACTAGTGTGATTTTAGTGTCCTTGTCTTGCTTGACATGTTTGTCTAATTACAGTTTCCTCTTGATATGTTTTAATTGTGTTTGGAGCTTGATTTGCCTTCTAGGGTTTCTAGGACTTCTAGGTCATCCTTCATTCACTCATTCGTCTTCTCTTCAGAGATCAATTACCCTTGTTCAAAGAGTCTTTTTTTGTTTGAACGTCTTTTGAAAATCACTTTTGGTTCTTGGGTATTAAGTTGTTTTCATTAGTCTCGAATTGTGTAGATGCTTTGAAAGTCACTTTAGTTCCATTTGGCAAGTAATAGATTACAAAATTGTTTGTTTCGATTGAACTGAAAGGAAGTATTTTCTTTGAATTTTGTGTTTTGAAAGTGAAAGTGAAAGTGTTTATCTTTTAAGTAGTTTTCGAAGCATTTGTTGCATTCAAAATTATTAATGTGAAGGAGATTTTCATTATTATTGAGTTGTTTTCTTTCTCTTTTGCTCTTTTGCACTACATTACATTGATTGCATTAAAGTGAAAAAGAAATCATCATTATATCTTAAGGTAGATTGCTTTAAGATATTATTTTGGCTTTGCATTTTCTTATGATATGAAAGATTAGATTTCATGTTTTGAATTTAGCATTGGAAAATTGTCATTGATGCATTGTTGTTTGTTTGATACATGATTTGGGTGTTTTTCTTCCCTACAAAGGTAGCCTTCATTGAATGAAAGGATTTCAATTTCATCATTTAGTTGTATTTTAGGAACATGTGACATCGTTAAGGCCTTGAAGTCGAAACATAATTTCAATATTAACTTTAAAATCTATCAATTAAGCTAAGGAGAATTTGAAACATTAACGCTCATACTTAGTGGTCTAGGCTAGAGACGTGTTTCGACGTCTATAAAACTTAGCAATTGTCGTTCTCTCTTGCATTAGACAACATTAGCATGGACTTGTGCTCCCTATACCATCGATTATATAAAGGAGACCTTCATATGTTGCAAACCTTTATTCATAGGAAGCTGAGTCTGTCGCCCTGTAAACGTGATACATCGAACACAACATTCGGGGAGAATGCTTGCACGTATGTCAAGTCCTTGGTAAATTTATTTTTTGAAGTGTATATTGCAGTTCACAGTTACTGTAGAATTTCCCACTATAGATCAACAGATTATGCAATATACTAAAGCAAAATACATGATCTACTTCTACAACAAACTTTGCGGAAGCTTAATCGAATATGAGAAAGATCAATTAGAAAACATATAACTGAGAATGAGAATTCAATCACACATCAACACAGAAGAATAACCCAGGGAAAGCCTCAGCCTAAAACCCCAATCTCTATATTATTATACAAGTGGAAAATATGTTCAGATTACAAAAAGAATCAGCTCACAAGCTATCCCGCTCTCTCTGTAATCAAACAATACTGCTCATAGATAGTCAAAGGCTCTCACAACCTTCTCCTATGCCCTCCAAGCCTCGTATTTCCTTGCACAGTTTTTCCTGGGGTCTAGTGCTTCCACTTGTGTGAATTCCGACTACACACTGCTCACTTGGCTCAAAAATAACTACACAAACCTGAAGGAGATAATTCCTTCTGCATGGATGAGTTTCCTATATAGGAAAAATCCTCCAACTGACACTACATTGTCCCTTCCTCTGATCTCAACTGGGTCTCTGACTGAACTAACATGCATGAGTTATTTATGAGAGAATATTCAGTTATCTGAAGTACAACAGTTACATGCATGCATGCATTAACTAATTGAACTCACAATTAATTCCACAAACTATTGGAACTAATCTAACTGGACTTAACTCAGTTATTTGAACTAACTATTTACAACTCAATATTACAACTCATCCTTATCTCTTTAACTGATGGATAAATTCGTCAATCAATGGAGAAACTGTTGCATGTCTTCACATAGACTTCATGTTTGATTTTCTACAACTAATTAACTCAAGATGAATTAATTAATTATTTTACAAATAGATGCTAAGATCAAATTCAAATTTTACTTCTCAATTTTAGTTCAGGGACTAACTAAAATTGGAATCCATCCCAAAATGCCATTTATAGCAATGCTATTTTTAGCACTTCAATTTTTCATTCCTTGTTGCTATGTCCAACGCTGGTACCCAAATTGCTATTTATAGCAGTGCTATTTTTATCACTTCTAGTTTTAGATTTCTTGTTTCCATTTTCAACACTCCCTCTCAACAAGAAAGGCATTCAACTCGAACTCGATCTTGAACCTTTGGAATGTTCTGCATGCAACACTTCTCCCAAGTGTTGTTGCTCCAGCAACTCTAGAAACAAAAAAAATCTCCCAACTGTCCTCCCCGCTAGGCTAGAAACATCCTCTGATGCTGAAGCTCTCTCTGCCACTGACAAGTGCTCGCTCTCTGACCTCTAAGCTGCTGCAACACTCCATGCATCTCGCATCGTTGCACACCTCTCTGTGGCATCTTGCACTGGTACAACACTCATGTGCCTCTCACATTGTTGCAACTTGATAGCTTTGCACTGTCTTGGGGTTCCTGCATTGTAACTCTCTCTGTTACTCCATCCGCATATGTATCTACCCACTCAGCCAATCCTGATACTCCTCGTGGGGGCTTCTGTAGCAAGGTCTAATCAAAGAGGTTGGGTACCTCAATGATCCTGCCCCTATTCTAGCCTTCTTGGGACTATCACTCCACATCGCCCCACCTCCTACTTGGAGGTATGGATGTATGCGATTCGTCTACCCACTTGGCTCAAAATTTCCCCCTACTAGAGGTCTCTGCATGAGTAGATGCATCCACTCGATCTCCTCTTAGCTTCTCTAGTTGTGGCTACTCCACAACCTCCTAAAGCTACTTCACCAATTGTGGCTCCTCCACAATTGTCTGAGACTTCTTTTGGTGCTGCATGTTGAGAGGTAATGTACTCTCCCTCTCAACCACCAAGTCTCCATCAGTTTCCTTGTTCCTCAATGCTTTGCATGAATCATGAACCTCAAGAGCATACTGGTTTTTGACTCATGAACTGATCTGCTTCACCTGTCTAGTGGTGATGTGTCGAAAGAAAACCTTTCCCTTACTGAAGACTACATCATAGCCTTTGTCTTCTAGCATTGCGGTCGACACCAAATTTTTCCTCAGCCTTGGCACATACTTGACATTGGTCAAGGTAATGCGAGCTCTATGCTCCCTCTGAAAAACAATCATGCCTACACCTGAGACAGTATACTTTTCATCATTACCCATTGCTATGAGTATCTGGAGATCTTTCTCCTCCAAGGTACTGAACAAACTCTTGTCGCCGGTCATGTGGAAAGAAGCTCCACTGTCAAGAAACTAACCACATCCCACCATGGATGAAACCATGCATGCGAAGAGTGTGAAATCTTACTCGAACTGTGAGGCCAATGCCTCACCTTCAGATCCTTCCTTGGATCCCATCTTGGATTTCTTTGATGGAAAATTTGTAGCAAAATGTCCCACCTCATGGCAACGAAAGAATTGCACTTCGATTTTTCAAACTTCTTCCCACCATGGGAAGAACTCGACTTGGGATGAGAATCCTTCTCCTTCCCTTTATTTTCCTTACTCGCTAAGGTGTAGTTTTCTTCATCCTCCTTGGATGAAGAACCATCTCTAGTGCTTCTTCTTATCTCCTCCTACATCAGATACGACCAAAGTCGATCCCAATATGGAAATTTTTTTCTTCCATTAACCAATTCTTGGTAGCTATGCCAGCTCTTAGGAAGACCGAGGAGTGCAAGACTCACCATGTCATCATCGACTGTCGTAATCCTTACACTTCCAAGCTCATCCCTGTAGGTGGTGAGCTTGTTCAGATATGTAGAGATCATGTCACCCTTTTCACACTTGATTTTCTGAAGCTTGTCTTTCAGCGCCAAATTCCTCTGATCGTTGCTGTTCTGATATAGATCTTTCAATGTTTTCCACATCGAAAATGGTGTCTCCTTCCCATGGAGACTTGACACTATGTGGTCTCGAACTCCCTCTAGAAGGATTCTCCTTGCTCTAGCCACACATTTCTTCCATTTTGCCAATTCTGTAGCATCAGTCAACTTGGGGACTTCTTGATCAATGAAGTCCTTTAGACCGTTATCCTCTAATACTGCTTCCATGTGATCCTTCTAGGTTATATAATTCGAGCTGCCATCAAGGGCATACTCAAGTCTTAAACCGTTGAACGCCATTGGTGAAATTGAGATGTGATAAGAACTTGATTTCTATATTTAGGAACCATCTTCGAACTTCTCCCTTCTTGTATACCGTTATTCTCTTTGATCACCTTTGCTCTGATACAATGTAGAATTTCCCACTGTAGATCAATAGATTATGCAATATACTAAAGCAAAATACAAGATATATTTCTACAACAAACTTTGTGGAAGCTTAATCGAATATGAGAAAGATCAATTAAAACACATATAACTGAGAATGAGAATTCAATCACACATGAACACAGAAGAATAACCCGGGGAAAGCCTCAACGTAAAACCCCAATCTCTGTATTATCATACAAGTGGAAAATATGTTTAGATTACAAAAAGAATCAGCTCACAAGCTATCCTACTCTCTCTGCAATCAAACAATACTGCTCATAGACAGTTAAAGGCTCTCACAACCTTCTCCTCTACCCTCCAAGCCTCGTATTTCCTTGCGCAGTCTTTCCTGGGGTCTAGTGCTTCCACTTGTGTGAATTCCCACCTCACACTGCTCACCTGGCTTAGAAATAACTGCACAAACCTGAAGGAGATAATTCCTTCTGCATGGATGAGTTTCCTATATAGGAAAAATCCTCTAACTTATAGTACATTGTCCCTTCCTCTGATCTCAACTGGGTCTCTGATTGAACTGACATGCATGAGTTATTTATGAGAGAATATTCAGTTATCTGAAGTACAACAGTTACATGTATGCATGCATTAACTAACTGAACTCACAATTAATTCCACAAGCTATTGGAACTAATATAACTGGACTTAACTCAGTTAATTGAGCTAACTAATTACAACTCAATATTACAAGTCATCCTTATCTCTTTAACTGATGGATAAATTCCTCAATCAATGGAGAAATTGTTGCATGTATTCACATAGACTTCATGTTTGATTTTCTACAACTAATTAACTCAAGATGAATTAATTAATTATTCTAAAAACAACTGCTAAGATCAAATTCGAATTTTACTTCTCAATTTTAGTTCATGGACTAACTAAAATTGGAATCCATCTCAAAATGCTATTTATAGCAATGTTATTTTTAACACTTCCATTTTTCATTTCTTGTTGCTATGTCCAACACTGGTACCCGAATTGCTATTTATAGTAGTGCTATTTTTAGCACTTCTATTTTTATCATTTCTTGTTGCCATTTTCAACAGTTACTTGATACTCCATTTTGCCTAGAGTTACTTGAGTAGTCATTTCGATCTTTTCTAACTCCTTAAATTTGAAAAGATCATCGAGCACTTGTCCTTTCAAGTTCGCTAAACCTACAAAAGTGACTAGAGTCGCCTTTTTCATCCTTTTATCGACTCTTAAAACATGGAAAGGTAAGGTTTTTGTTTCTAAAAATAACTGCCCACGATAAACATATTGAACCCAAGCAGATTCTTCTTGGACCAATATTTAGTAATTGCTTGTTAATTTCAAGATTGTTAATAAGCCCTCAATGAACCTCCTTTCCTTTTTTGCTCTTGAGAGGAAGTCATCGTGGCTGAACCATTGAGTTCATCTCACAGTTCCCCTTCATTGTTTGATATTGAAGGCTTCTCCCAAGGAGTTCATTTGGAGATTCCTCAGTCACTTGAAGATCAAGGTTTTGAACTTGGGATTATTCCAAGTATCCAACCCCTGTCTTCTCGTCTGCCTCCATTAGATTCTTGTTCACCTCAAGAATTTGATCTTCAGACCCCTGACAATCCTATACAGACCCCTAAGAGTTTGCAGACCCTTGAGAGTCTGCAAAGACTTGTTATTCATCCGCCAAACCCATTATTTGATTTTGTTGTGATATCTCCTCAGCATCCTTACAGTCCTTATGATCAACTTGGTATTCCTTTGGAGTTATCTCCTTGCACATCTCAAATTCCTTGACACCAATTATTTCCATCTATGGAACCAGAGGGTGAAATCCCAACCTCTTCTTGGGGTCATTCAGAAGTTTTCGCTACTCATACTCCTCATGTCGATGATGAACAATGGTATGAATTTCCTCCAAAAGGCTTTCCTTTTACAGGAAGAGTGCCATCTCCCACACTTCCTGAAACCAGTGGGCCTATGTTTCCACCTGGTTATACAACCTTAGCCCAGTTAGTTTTAGGTACTCCTAGTGCTTCGTCTTTGTATCAAAATCTCATTTGGTCTTCAAATTTTATGCCTACATCTGGTTCGTTCATTCCAAATGCGACATCTCAAACTTCTGTACAAACTACTATCACGTCAGTTCCTATTTAACCTATGATTCCATCGTAGCATGTACTGTCATTTCAACTGAACCTTCCGGTACAACCGATTGTTTCAGGTCAGGTTTCAATTAGTTCTTCTACCCCTCAGTCAAGTGGACAGAATGTGACACCGCCTGGGGGGGGACTGAATATTCTTCTTGTGTTAGGTGAAACCAATGTGAGTGGATTACAAACTCACATGGTTGGAGTTAATCAACCTTATTCTGTTGGCATTCCTAACCCTGTTGGTCCATCCGGGTCAGGTAACATCTAGTATCAACAGCCTCATACGGCTCAGATTCCACTCCAACAGGCTTATGTCCATATGGTTCGCAAGCCTTGGTCAATCTGTCTTACATTCCTCAAGCAGGAGCTTATGTCCCACCTGATCAATCCTTTATTCTTGGTGGATATTGTGAGATTCAATTTGGAAATTAACAATACCCATAGGGTATATCCCAAGGAACTGTCCAACAAACCTTGCAGCAGCAAATGCAACTGTTACAACATCAGGGGCAATCTTTGTGTTGAAATGTGGCAACAAGAATATTCCAATTTTAATTTGTTCTTGAATTAAAATTCGAATTTAGTCTCACCAACTGCTTGAAAAATAATTAATTAATTCATCTTGGATTAATTAGTTGGAGAAATTCAAGCTAGAAGTTTTTGTGAAGTCATGCAACAGTTATCCCTTAAATTAAGGAGATAAGAATGAGTTATAATTGAGTTGTAATTAGTTAGCTCAGTTAACTGAGTTATGTCCAGTTAAATTAGTTCCAAATAGTTTGAGGAACTAATTGTGAGTTCAATCAGTTAATACATGCATGCATCAAACTAGTGTACTCCAGATAACTGAAGATTCTCTCATAAATAACTCATGCATGTCTTTTCATAGAAAGACCTAGTTGATATTAAAGACAGGGACAATGTACTATTAGTTGCAAGAATTTTCCTATAAGGAAAACTCTTGCATGCAGAAGGAATTCATTCCTTGAGACTTGCTCAATTTTACAAGGTGTAAGATTAGTGTGAGTGATCAATGTTACACATGGTAATAGTAGGATCACCCAGGAAAAACTACGCTAGGAAGTAGGAGCTTGGAGGGCAGTGTGGAGGACTTAATGAGAAGTCTATTTTGCCTGTGAGCATGTGTGAGGGTTGTACTGAGAGCTGGCTAGCTGTGAGAGCTAAAGTTGTGTGTAATCCTGAGATATTTCCACTTGTATCATAATACAGATAGTGGGGTTTTTAGCTGAGGCTTTCCCCTGAGTATTCTTCTATGTTTCATGTGCATTGATTCTGCTTCTGGCTATATGTGTTCTGCTTGATCTTTCTCAAAACTATTAAGCTTTCGCAAGTTTGATTATAGAAGTAGATTAAAGTATTTTGCTTTAGTTATATTGCATTATCAGGTTAATCTACAGTGAGAATTTCTACACTTTGCAACAATCTTAACAGCCTTTGCAGTAGCAAACTCAGTCTGTCAGCAGCCTACTCAACCTTTGTACTCGCAAGGCCAACCTTTGATGCAATAAGGTCACCCTTTACAACAACAAAGATAGCCTTTGCAGCAGCAAGGTCAACCTCTGTAGCAACAAGCTTCATATGCATATCAACAAGGTCAACCCTTGCAAACACAAGGTCAACCCCTGCAGTAGTAGGGACAATCTCTTCAGGTCTAGGGTCAACAGGTCCAACAACCTTACAATCCATATGTTGCGTATAATGCTTATCAATGGCCTATGGTAGTTCAATATCAAACCTACCATGGAAAAAATCCACCTTATGGTCAAGGTAACCCTCAATGGGGGCAAAATCAAATCCCGTATGGACAAAATCCTACATCGTGGGGGAAAAATCCTTACCAACAAGGTTGGAACTTGCAGTTTGGGTCTCCTCAAAGGCCCTACATGCCATTCAATCCACAATTTCCCTTTTTGGCTACGTTGGAACTGCCTGATGTCTCAAGGCTCACAAATGATCCTATTTTTCGTCTTCCTTATCTATCTCCGGTTCCAACTAAAATTCCAAGTGATTGCCCTAAATTTGAAGGAAAGTCTAAAGAGGACCCGCAAGCCCATGTGATGACATATCACTTATGGTGCTCTTAAAATTCATATGTTGATGATTCTATCCGTCTTGGCCTCTTTTAGAGAACCTTAACAGGTGTTGCCACAAAATGGTATATCGAGTTGCCTCGAGCTACCTATGCTAACTTTAACTCTTTAGCTATGGCCTTCCTCACCCACTTCCAATTGTCGGTTCGATATGAAACTGGCACTCATTTTCTCACATCGCTTAAGCAAGATATCACAACCCACATTTTCGATCATATCCATGAATGGAGACGTCGATGTCGCCTCATTAAATTTGAGATTTTTGATGAGTTGTTCACTGAATGGTTCACAAAATTGTTTGTTAACAAGATTGCTAAGGATATAGCTCTAGGTGGATGTGTTACTGAAGAAAAAGCTAATGCTTGTGCCCAATATCTAGACTTAGTCTATTCACAATCTAGCACATTATATGAGATGTTTCCTGATGCTCCAAGACCATCTTCGGATTTGGCAGTCTCAAAGTCTCTTGATGTACCACTTGTTGATTGTGTAATTGGTTCACTGTATCAGACTTCCATTAAGGTTTCTTTGAAGCAAAATTCTGTTTCAAACATTGGTTCCAATAATCCTTCGAAAAATTCATCAAATCCTGGTAAAACCTTCAAGGTACATGCTGTTCAGTCTACCGCAGCAGATAAGGCCTCAAAAGGTAAGAAAAATGGTAAAGGTAAAGCTAAAACTGATACCCTGAAACATGATCCACCTAAATCATCTACTAATGATGCTTCGAAGCGCAAGCTGAAATATCCTTGCCTTATCTGTGAGGAAGATCATTACACTAAGGATTGTCCTCGACGTTTTGAAGTTAATCACTTATTGAAAGGGACTCCAACTGTTTTAAAAGAACCTTTTCCATCTCAGCAGATGTAGTTGGTAGGCCAACCACAATCCTCTGCCTCCTCTGGTTCCCAAGTTTTCATGATGCAAGGTTCATTGCCTATTTCGATTGCTAGTCGAACAAAGGACTATCAAACCCTACAAAAGCAGACGATGGAGAAAGAAGTCACTGATGTACCTTCTACTTCTACTCCATCTAAATATGGTTTGCTCCATATTGAGAATCCTAACAATGAGTCCGTAATCCGACCACCTCCCAAGGGTGTACTTCGGTAATCATCTTATAATCTGAATGCTAGAGCTACACAACATTATAATATTTTTGAAGATTTAGCTCAAGCACCTTCAGCGATGTCTTCTTTGGAGGTTCTCCAAACCTCTCCAATGCAACGGAAATCATTGTTGTTTGTTATAGACATCGTTGATCCCACTGATTCGAGTTTAATTACCTTTGATCTTGAAAACCACATTCCTCATCTTCCTCATCAGATTGCTTTTCTGATTCAAGTTATCATTAAAGGAAAGACAATTCATCAGATTGTTATTGATGAAGGTGCTTCTACCCGCATCATGTTTGTTTTGTGTGGGAAGGCCATTGGCTCTCTATCTCTTAATCAGTCCCCGAACACTTTGGAGGCCTTTGATGGCAGAGGCTCCCATCCATACAATATTCTCACAAACTTGCCGATTACATTGGAAGGAAAGACTGTTGAGCTCGAAGTGGAAGTTGTAGATGCAAATCTCAATTACAACTTTCTTCTTGAGTGAAGCTGTACCCATGCTATGTTTTGTGTAGTTTCTTCTTTGTTCTGGGTATTTCATTTACCTCACAAAGAAAAAATTGTCACCATCGACCAATTGCCTTTTTTCTCCGATACGTCGAACGACAATGTCCCATATGTGGGAAATACCGAGATTCCTTATGAGAGTGTGGGGGCAGGTCCTTTCAAAGACTCTGTTTTAATGAGTACTTTCACTCTCCCACCTCCGAATTTCACTTCGATCAATATGATCTCGGTTCCTATGAATCCTTGGATTATTCCTACTCCAGATCAAATTGATTCATTTGGCGATTCTATGCCTTTAATTCCATTAGATAAAAACTATCAAGAAATTGTCTTGGCTTCAACGACCGCTTCAGAAAGTCATGTTGTTTTCAGTATGAACCTGGATACTTATGTGCCATCTCCTTGGTTTGGTTCTTGGGATTCTCCAAAACCTTTGAATGAGACATTCCCCACCGACGAGAGTATCATTGAGGTTACGTATTTGGATGAAACTCCTTGGAACGGTCTCCATCATCGTTCTTCATTTCTTCCCAGCCTCGGTGAGATCCCTTCATGTCTTGAGGCGTTTGTTTCTCATTGCCCAAGGCATCGACTTCAAACACCTCTCTTGGTGCATCAAGTCTTGTCTGAGGGTAATATGAGAAAAACTACTGCTACTATGCCTCTAGACATTTCCATTAAACCTGGAATTGTTGAGAACATTCATATTGGGGTGTCTTGTTCTCCCGATGAGATCAAGGTTTACAGTTAACTTTTCAAATAATTTTGAGATGTCTTCGCGTGGTCATACGAGGAAATGCCTGGTATTGATCCAACAATAGTGGTGCATGTAATACCAACTTATCCTAGTGCAAACCCTGTTCACCAATGACTTCACCCCATGCATCCTCGAAAGGCTATTGCTATTAAAGCAGAAGTGGAAAAGATTTTAAAAGCTGGTTTTATCTATCCAATCACATTGACAGATTGCGTGTCCAACATTGTCCTTGTTGCTAAAAAGCAGGGCACGATCCGTGTCTGTGTTGATTACCATGACATCAATCGCACATGTCCAAAAGGCAATTATCCCACTCCTTTTATCGATCAGATCATTGACGAGTGTGCTGGGAGTGAGATTTTCTTGTTTATGGATGGTTTTTTCCGACTACAACTAGATCAACATCTCACCTGCTGATCAGCATAAAACGACCTTTATCTATCTGTGGGGAACTTTTGCTTATAAGAAGATTCCTTTCAGTTAAAAAAATGTTGGCACTACCTTCCAGAGAGAAATGTCTTATGCGTTTCACGATATTCAACACATTGTTCAGCCTTACCTTGACAACTTACCAACCCATTCTGCTAAGCGTCATGAACATCCAGACCACTTAAGATCCATCTTTCTGTGGTGTCAACATTATAACATCTGTCTCAATCCGCGCAAGTGCATTTTTTACATTGAATTTGGTCGACTCTTGGGTTTTGTGGTGTCACGCGAAGGTATCCAAATCTATCCTTTAAAAGTTGAGGTTATTTTCAACTTACCCCCCCACCTCATCGCTGCAATTGCAAAGCCTACAAGGAAAGGAAAACTTTCTTCGTCGATTCGTTCCTAATTAAGTTGAACTCGCCAAGGGTTTTACTTGCTTTCTTAAGAAGGGGATCCCTTTCATTTGGGATGAAGTTGCCTAGAAATCCTTCGATGCTTTGAAAGACACGCTTATCAGTGCTCCTTTACTGCATCCCCCTTATTATCGACGTGATTATTTCCTATACTTGGCTACAACTGATACTACCATTGTTATGGTGTTAGTTCAAGATGATGATGATGGCAATGAACATGTGGTTTATTATTTAAGTCGAAATCTCCTTGACACTAAGTCTCGATATGCCCATGTTGAGAAACTTGCCTTGGTCTATGATGTCCAAAGATTTTGACATTATATCCTTTTACGGAAAACCACGGTGATTTCCAATTACAATGCCATGACCTATATATTGACTCGTCAATTAAAGGGGGGAAAATACTCCAAATGGATTGTTATCCTATAGGAGTTTGATTTGGATTTTACTGCTGCCAAATCAAAGAAATCACTTGTTTTTTCTAAGTTGATATGTGCCCTTCCATCTGCAAGCACTTCTATTGATTTTACTGAGCAGATTCCCGATGAAACTTTGTTTCTCATCAACACTCTTGACCCATGGTATGGATATTCTATCATTTATCTTCAAACCCAAACCTTTCGGTCTGAGTTATCTTGATCCGACCAACGCCACATTCAGCATCAGTGCCAACCCTATTGGATTCTTGGTGATACATTGTACCGAGTTGATGTGGACTTTGTTCTTCGCAGATGTCTAACGCTTGAAGAGGTTGAACGGGTTTTGAATGACTGCCACTCTAGTGCATGTGGTGGTCATATGTCTGGCTATGCCACTACTCAGAAAATCCTCCGTGTCGATTATTTCTACCCTTCCATCTTTAGGGATTGTATTCTCGTTGTTTAGAAATGCCATGAATGCCAGATTTTTAATCGCAAACAACGCACCTCACCAGCACCCTTACACCTAGTAGTTACCGCTGGCCCATTTGCTAAATGGGGCATAGACTTCATGACATGTAACTCTCACTCGACCGGGGGGCATGGCTATATTATTATCGTCGTCGACTATTTCACTAAATGGACCAAGGTGATGCCCACATACAATGTTGACGATACTACTGCTTTTAAATTCCTCTTCAACCACGTCATAGCATGTTTTGGTGTTCCTCAAGCCATTGTAACTGACCATGGATCACATTTTCATCAGTTTATGATGACAGAGCTGACTGCTCAGTTGGGCCTTCATCATGATAGCTCAACTCCTTACTATCCACAGGCCAATAGCCAAGTTGAAGCAATTAATAAAGTTTTGATTACTATGCTTCAATGCATCATTGGGAAGCACAAAAAGGACTGGAATTTGATGCTATTATCATCTCTCTGGGCTTACAGAACTTCCACTAACACAACCATTGGATTCACTCATTCTAGTTTGTTTATGGTTTAGAGGCAACGCTTCTGATTGAATGCAAGATCCCTTTGCTCAAATTAGCTATCGAACTCCTTCCTAACACCTCGCCTGAAGAGGAGCGGTTACTCTACCTTGAGAGGCTTGACGAGACTTGCCACATTGCTGCGATGGTAATTGAAGCCCAAAATAAATGTGTCAAATCTCATTTTGATCAAACCGTTTCTCCCCGCACTTTTTCCGAAGGCGACCTGGTCCTCCTTTATGATAAGGCTAACGATAAGTTAGGTGCTGGAAAGTTCGAACCTATGTGGCATGGGCCATATATTGTCAAGCATGTTTTGCAAAAAGGCGCCTATGAGCTAGTTGATTATGAAGGAAATTCCTTGTCACAACCTCGAAATGGGTTGTATTTGAAAAAGTATTATGCGTGAAATTCGTGTAATGACTTTTGTACATTAGTGTGTGAATTCATTAGTGTGCGCTTTTTTATTTTTGGTGTGTTTGTTTGTGTTGCAGACATGTGTTTTTCTTCTTACCTTGTGTTCCACTGGGTTTGCAGATGTCGTCAAGTCATTATTTCGATTTTTCTGATGGTTCTTGTCGTAGTATACAAAATTTGTCTTCCGCGGCTTGGGCATTCTTTGTCTCTGATGGTGAGTTGATTGACTTACAAGGTATATACCTCGATCGAACAACTAACAATATTGTTGACTACAACGCAATCATTGAACTATTGTCAGCAGAAATTTCTCTTGGCATTATAGATTTAGTTGTCAAGTTAGATTCACAGTTCATTGTGTTACACCTAAACAATCATTATTTAGTGTGAAATCCACAAATATTTCATATGTATTTACGTGTTCAATTACTGGAAATAAATTTTAATTTTATCACATATCAACACATTCAATGCAATTTGAATACATTAACAGATGCATTAGCAAATCATGTTCTTGATAGACATTTGCGTCATTTATAAAACTGATCATATTCTAGACACATAAGTAGAAATAAAATTGCATATATATATATATATATATATATATATATATATTATAAATATATATATATATATAAATATATATATTATATTTATATATATAATATATATATATATATACATATCAGTCTGTCAAAGTTTTTACATCAAAATCTCAAAAAATAAAGTGTTTTAGGACACTTGGCTTTCAAAGCCTACAAAATGTGTAAAATAGCTAGAAAGGTTATCAGCCTGCATGGTGCTCATGGTAGCACGAGACTACTTTGATCACTCGGCCTAACATCTGACGCAGTCTTGCGGATACTCCCACTGTGTCTCTGCCAGCGCAGTGGCACCTCATCTATAGTAGCATACTTTGGAACTCCCCCAGTAATCGCTTATAGGTTGTGCTCCATCTTAGTTAAGGGGTCTGCCCATTCCTCATAGTCAACTCCCACTATCTGATGAGCAGTCTGCCATGCTATTGGCGACATTCCAGGTGGTCTTTCAGGTCCCACATCTACACATTTGTCACAAGTCGAGTCTCAGTTTACAATTTTACAAAAAAAAATCATAAGACTTGAAAAAATCCAAAAAAAAATTATTTACCTGCATCAGTCCACTGTTCTCCCGGTGGAAGAGGTAGATCTGGATCCCATCTGAAATTTGTGCCAGCATATGCATAGTCATCCACCATGAGTGATTGGCGCTGCAACCAAGTAAAAAATTGTGGAGGGTAGTGCATCTACTAACTCGTTCCTCCTCGAGGCATGAGTTGACACGACCTCACTAACCTCGGGTCTTGGGGGGGAGTATCTGATACCGCTGCCCACTAATACCAGAATAGTGGCACCCGCTCTAGGAAGAAAGTCACCAGTATCGAACCAAACCCAAATTGTCTCAGGGTTCCCTGCTTCCCTTTGGCCAGTTGTCTTTTCATATTCACTAGAAGGCCTCCACACTAGTTGAATATGGTGGGGGTTAGACACTCAAATCCATACTAGAATTGGGATTTTGAACTCTCATGCAGGGCTTGCATCCCACATACATAATCTATGGTGAATATGATGGTCGTAAAGTAAGGTTTGGTGATCGTGGCAATCTTCACCTTCCCACCCGTCATCATCTCTGCACCTGGGCAATGCCTCCTAATCAGAGCACTAGTATTCTCACCCCCTGGGTGAGATCCAAAGAGTTGGATTCTCTCTCCTCTTCGGGACAATCTCGTGATAAAATAGATGTCTTATTCTTCTATTTAGAGTTCCCGACCTTTGATTATAAAGATCTATCGATCCACATCCAAAAGACTGATCAAATAGGGGAGTAATCCCATCTGAGCCCTCAGTCTTGTGGTCCTGAAGAACTTCAGCAACCCACAATTTCTCAAGGCATTGATGCATTCTCGATTCTGGGCTACTTGGTAGTCTTCGGCCTCATGGCCTCTTTCTTTCCATTCCAGAACCATGATCTCCTACAAAACATCATTTAACACCAATTAGAACCTTTTTCATGGATTGAAATCAAGAATTTTTGCTTTAAAAAGGGTTTTTTCTTCAAAAAATTCCGCCTCAATGCATCACGCTCGTTTTTATAAACATAGCAATGTCATCACGAGCGTATTTTAGCTCGAGAGTAATTATCGCAGGTCTGATGGCCAAACCTGTGATGATCGTCGACACTCAAAAATTTTCAAATCCTCCCTTTTAGCACACAAAATTCCATTAAAAATGCATGAAAATGTGATGAAATGCAAGAGCAATGACATACCTCTTACCTGCTACAAACGGTTTGTGAAATGGCGCTATGAATCTCTCGCAATGGTCACTTGAAAATCGAGAAAATTAGGGTACAAATGCACTTTCATAACTTACTATGGTAAAATGGTAAAAAATAATGTTACTTTTGGTTATTCATAAGTTTTGAAGTCATTTTTTGTCAATATTTTAATAATATTTTATTATTATTTATTAATATCAGTGATGGTTTCATTTCTTTATGCAGTGATAGTCGCTTTTAGTGGACAGTGATTATTTTTACTGATTCTCACGAGTTTTTGTTTTATCTCTTTTTCGGCCTCATTAAAAATAAAAGAAAAAGGAACCCCCTAGAGTCATCTTTATGCCCTTTTCTGACTCTCAAAAACTGAAAATATCACTGAGTACTTGTCATTTCAAACTCGTTAAATTAAATGAATTGATGTCGTTTTAGTGTATGTTTACCCCTTTTTCGAGCTGAGATTGACTATTTACGAAAAAGGTACACCTTGATCAACATGGTTAAGAGGTTCTCTCGAATATTGTTTTCTACCTTTTTAGGTTCGAGAGACAAATTACGAAAAGGGACATGATAGGGTTTTCTTTTTCATCTTTTTTTCAAACTCTCTAAATATGAAAAAGACATCAAGTTATTCTTACGTCGGACTTGTTAAATTTTTATGACGAAAGACTCGTCACCATGATGAGACTGAGTTTCTCCTTCCTAAGACTCGTAAAACTTACTAGGATGGATTCATTCGAAGAATGAACTTACATGACAAGCATATGCTATCCCCTTCAAGCTTGTGATAAAAATAATTGGGGTACTCGCAAGAAATAGCGGGGTAAAATGAAGATGAAATATCCTTTGTATAGGCAACATGTTGCTCTTGAACATGACACTCTTTTGCTTTCATGTCGAGTTTGGGATATCCTCACTCAGTCACTTGTCCTCCTAGGTTTGGGTGATCCATTTTTTCCTCTCATTTGACTGTTCCATTTTTTCATCATGACCTTTAGTCCTACGTTGAGTCAAATGCTGCCACACTCTGGAGTCGTGTCGCCAGTGTTCAAGAGAAGTCCTATTTGCAGTTATTTACCTATACATTTTCTGGCCCATTGTTACAATCTTGGATACTTTTCATTTCATTCCACTTTATTCCTTGTTTCGTGCTGAGGATGGGGGACTCATCATTGCCCTCCTTCAATGGGTCACTTCCTGTCGACTTTAGTTCATTATCCAGGAAGATGACTTAGAAACTTTGTTTCAGTACCTTAGAGATTGCATGCCCTAATGGAAAGTTCTTCGTATCCGATGACATGTCTTCATCATTGGCCTTTGATTGGATGATTCCACGAGTGTTCGACTTCAGTTTCATTATCACATTCACGGATTGTAATTTCATACCTTGAGAGCCATTGGTTTCTACCATACCTGTTAAGGGTCCACATCATTGGCCAGTAATCAGATGGTTTTCTCGCATGTTCGACTTCAACACATTTATTCACATGTTAGAATTTGTTCTTTGATTAGGTTGGGATGGAGCGCAAGACCCTGAGTCTTGTCTGATATGGCTCAGGCTGAATTTTGAAGGAGACTTGGAGGAGGGTTTGATTTGGTATCTTTGTGGTAGTTTGGTCTTGGTCTTGGTCTTGAATATCTCCCTTTTGATTTGATTCTGTAAGGGAAGAATTCTTGGGTTTTCCCCTTGTGGGTTTTTCCTTGGCCTTTGGCCTAATTTCTAATGTCCCTTGTCTCATTATGATCTTTATATTTTGAATATCTATATAATTTCTTGATGAATAAGACAAAAGAAGTAATAAGGAGACACCTAATATTCACAAGTAATTATCAAGAAGAGGAATCAAGCATTAAAGTACACTATACTCATCTTCTCAACATGGTATCAGAGCTAAGGTGAAGGAAGGAAGCTTGAAGATCACAAATTTTTGGTACTATTCATTGTAGACATATTTGTAGCATCTCTCTCTCTTCCAATGGCTAATTACATGAAAGAAGGTATCAAATCTCTAAGGATTCTATTTGAATCCATCAAAGGTTATGTCACCAATTTTGTTTCAAAACTATCCAAGGAAGTCAAGAATGGAAGTCTCTATTATACTCTCACAGGTTCAATTGAAGATGACAGCCCACGGATAATCGATAGTGGAGCTCCAAGGCACATGACAGGGGAATGTGGACATCTAAACACTCTATCAAAAGGATGCTCCTCTCACAAGGTCGAACTTGGAGACAAAAATAGTTATCCAGTTAAAGGCATTGGATCTACCTCCATCAAGATGGAATCTGGTGGGAACATTTATCTCAACAACATCCTCTATGTTCTAGGTTTGAAAAAGATTTTACTTTTTATTCCTTGTTTAGAATATAAAGGAGACAAAATAGAATTTACTGATGGCAAGGTGGTTGTTTGGGCTAAGGGATCTAGTATAGATAATGCTAAAATTATTTGGATGTTAATTTTCCATTCTTCTATGTTGATCCAATTACTTTAGCCCAATTATTAACTTCAGTTAGCAATCAAATCAATCTTCCAGTAATAAATAGTAATTGTAGATAGAACAGTAAGTGAAATGTACAATAGAAGACAATCAAGAGAAAAAACAAGAGACACCAATATTGGTCAAAGACCAAGGAAAAACCCCACAAAGGGGAAACCTTTTAAAATTATTCTTCTTATTAGTTTGTCATAAAATGTTCGGCAAAATGAGTACAATGATCCAATTCACCAATCACGAGTCAAGGTCAATCCTTTGACTATCCAACAAAACCAACCAAACAATATCCAAGAGAAGAGCCCAGTAGACAAATATGATCAAAGTCAAAGTCCCAAAAATTGATTGAAGTCTGCAGTTAATGGTTAATAGAATTCTAAGTCACAACTACAGGGACCTAGTGAACATCAATGTGGTTGTATCCCTCCAGCCACAGGTATCACCCTATCAACCAAGCGGCTATATTTGAGTTTTCCTCGTTTGAACCCTGTGGCTCTAGATTAATATCTTCTTCTCGCACGTGTGAGCTTGGACCTTGCAATTTCAGACCTGTACGAACCAATCCAAAGAAGAGAGAGAAGAATATGCTTTATGATGATGTCAAAATGAGGTTTACTTGTCTCACAGTTATATGCTTCCAAGGGGTGCAAAATTTCTCTTTAAATCCAACCTGAACTTTTGTGCACATGTGGGTTTTCACATTAAAAATACATTTTTCCTTATCCAAATTAAATTACTCCAAGGGCTAGGAGGGGGCTTTCTTGATGAGGAAGGTTGTCCAAAGGAGGAAATTTGTCCCTGAGCTACCAAATTAACATGGGATTCACTAGGGGAGGTTGTATAGACTTCTAACCTCTCCTCCTCAAGCTTTAATACATATTTACATCAATCCATGTGAATTATGGCATAGAAGGTTTGGCCATCTCCATTACAAGATATTTCCATCCTTGAGTCAAATGGTTACAGGTATGCCTCAATTGAAAGAAGAACATGAAGGAGTTTGTAAAGGATGTGCTCTTGGAAAAAATGTGAAAAATCCATTTCCTAGCAGTGACTTTAAGATCCAAGGAAATATTGGATCTAATTCACTCTGATGTGTGTGGCCCAATGTCTAAACATTCACTTGGTGGTCATCTATACTATTTAACATTTATTGATGACTATTCTAGAAAGACTTGGATCTGTTTCTTGAAGTCTAAATATGAAGTATTCGACAATTTCCAAGAGTTCAAAGCTGAAGTTGAGAATATGAAAGAAAATAAGATCAAGACCTTATGATCTAATAATGGAGGTGAATATACATAGAAAGAACTTGTAGCATTTTTCAAAGAAGTTGGGATTAAGAGAGAGTTGATAGTTCCTTATAATCCTTAATGGAATGGTGTAGCTGAAAGAAAAAAATGATCTATTAAAGAATATGTAAGATCCATAATGCATGATCAAGATCTTCAAAATTCCTATGGGGAGAAGCTTCCATGACTACAATGTACATTCAAAATAGAAGCTCTCACATAATTCTTGGTGACATAACTTCGGAAGAATATTTTACTGGAAAGAAGCCTAATGTTGAATTACCTCAGAATATATGGATTTCCAATCTATATTCATATTTCCAAGGACAAGAGAAAGAAGTTGGATCCTACATAAATGAAAGGAATTTTTGTTGGCTATAACAACTCATGTAAAGCATACAAAATATACATTAAAGAACAACATCGTATTAAAGTAAGAAAATATTTCATATTTGACGAAAGTGTTGCACACAAGAAGTCCAAAGATATCCCCATTGACTTTGGTGAAGAAGGAGGACTTGTATTTCGTAATGAAGATAGTACAAGACAAAACAATTCTATAGAACCCAATTAATCATAATGAAGAACTAGAAGGACCAAGTGAACCTACAGAACCTGTCATCATACCTAAAAAAATAAATAGACATGTTTGGCTTAGAACAACTTTGTAGGGAGCTTAAATATAAGCAATCCCAAAAGGAACATTCAGAGAAAGAAAGTGACCCAAAAGGTACTCTAGTTCTACAACATATATGACAAAACTCATTGAATCATAACCTTCTACTTATGAAAAGGATGTTGAACAACAAGAATGGAAGAATGTGATGATGGAAGAATACCAATCGATAATCAAGAATGATGTTTTGGAAATCATTCCTCAACCAAATAATAAATCAGTTGTGACTTCCAAGTGGCTTTATAAGATTAAGCATGCATCTGATGGAAGCATCGAAAAATAGAAGGAAATATTTGTGGCTAGAGGATTCTCTCAATATGAAGGAGTTTATTGTGATGACACTTTTTCTCCTACAACCATATAAGAAAAATTAGAACTCTTATCTCTATTGTAGCTTCTATGGGATGGAATATACATAAAATGGACGTGGAAAGTGCTTTTCTCAATGGCACAATTGATGAAGAAGTCTACATTGAACAACTGCAAGGATTTGAATTCCATGAGAAGGAATCCCATGTTTGCAAATTAAAGAGTCTCTATATGGCTTAAAAAAGGCCCCTAGATCATGGTATGCTTGTATGGATGCCTATTTAATAAGGCTTGGTTTCGCCAAACGTATTGTAGTTCGAGTCTCTACATTAAGGTAGTATAGAATGAACCAATAATCATATTATTTTATGTGGACGACTTATCAATAACAGATGTGGAGCATCTTATTCATTAATGTAAGAAGGAACTAATAGTTGAATTCGACATGAAGGATCTTGGATTAATGCACTATTACTTGGGACTTGAAGTTTGGCAAAAACTCAACGAAATATTTCTTGGTCAAGGAACATATGTGATCAAGATTCTACATAAATTTGGAATGATGGACTATAAACTGATGGTAACACCAATGACCACCAATTTGAAGAAGTTGAGAAGTTCAGATTCAATTCTTGTTGATCCATCATCATACCAACAACTGATTGTTTCTTCGATGTATTTAGTGAACTCCTAACTAGATATATGTTTTGTTGTAAATACTCTAAGTCAGTTTCAGAAGGAGCCCAAACATGATCATTAGATAACATCGAAACACATATTGAGATATCTTTGTGGAACCATACATCATTGTTTGATATATGTTGTAGCAAGTGAGATTCGATTATTAGATTATACTAATTCTGATTGGGAAGGAAACGCTTATGATAGGAAAAGTACTACTAGTGGTTGTTTTTAGTTGGGATCTACCATGGTTTCTTAGATGTGCAAAAAACAGGATTTGGTTGCACTAATTACTGTTGAAGTTGAATATATGGAAGCTAGTGTGTAATGTTCCAAGCTTGGATAAATAGTGATATGTAAAGAAAAAACAAATATAACACCAAAAATTTTAAACATTCAGCAAATGCACATGAAAACTGTAGAAGCAACAACCAACTGAGCCATGTTATTAATCCAATGGATCAAGTAAAATAGTATGAGGAAGTCCACTTGGCCTTGCCTCAATGGAAAGCGTGACAGAACCCAGGTGATAAAACAATAATCTCAAATGCTGCTAATAATTACTCCAATGATGCTATGTGCTGCTTAGAAAACTACACTGTTGGTTGAAAAGGGACTGCTAAAAACCCCACCTCTGGTGCTTAAAAAATGCTGCAAAATTAACCCAAGCTCTTTGACCAAAGCCCAACAAAACCCAGAAATGGTTTGGTCTGGTTTTGACCCCCCAAAATCGACCCCCAAGAGGCCCTACTCCCTCCAAGACTGTTGAAACTCATGACCTGCAAATATACCAACAAAATCCTCCTCCAAAGCTATGAAAAAGCAACAATCACCTCCACTAGTGTTTCCCTTGTCTCTCCCGACAAGGATCAGCCTCAATAGATGATACTCCACCTCCCACGTGTGCATAATATTCTTCCCCTGCGTTGGCCCACGAAGTGTGAAAACCCCACTTAGTATAAGCTCTCTCTCTCAACTCCAAAACTCACCCAAAATGTAGAAAAACACCCAATCCTCCCTTTTGGAATTTCTCCCGGCCAAATATCCTCTGAAAGATGTTAAAATCAGAATTTGGCCTCTCCTCACTGCGCCCTCCAGGAATATGCACCACCTGGAGACACTGGATACAAATGCTAGAAATCACAATGAAAACCTCCTCCAAAAGAATGTAGATGAACCTCTCTAGGGTGGCACTCGAAGTCCCCCAAAGAAAGGGTGATCTCTCCACTTGAAGAACTCTTTCTAAACAACAATTGACTTGGCTAAGCAGCTCGAGCAACCAAAGAGAAATTCAATATGCCAAAGATGATGAAATGAGGAGTGTTGCCTTCATTTTATAGATTTAGTGGATCTCTTTTCCCTCCATCGCGGGTCCCTCACTTAATGATTGAATTCCCCTCTCATGCAATTCAAACTAGGGAGTGCATATTTTCCTAGTGTGGGTGGCCCCCACGCATAACTTAACCAAACCAAAATAACTTGCTACTAAAATCTAAGTCTCCTAATAAAATCAAATGGGCCCCATCTCTTCCAAAATTGGCCCAAAAATGTAGGGATTAATCTTGTTCCAAATTAACTTAGGAAGGGACATTATATTCCTCCCCTCCCAAATGTTGCTTGTCCCCAAACAACTATAATGTTGGATGCTCCATTATGTTCTCACCCTCCCAAGTAGTATCCTCATCCGATAAGCTCTTCCAATGCACCAAATATTTGCTAATTATCCTGCTTTTGAGCTTCCTTTCCTTGGTCTCCAAGATGGCCTCCGGTTCTAAGACTAGGTGCCCCTCATCATCAAGTGGAGGCAACTCCACAACTGGTGTAACATATTGCCCCAACACCCTCTTGAGGCATGAAACATGGAAAATATTGCCCCCTTCTTCTTTAAAGTGGATTGCCGGTATGCCTGCAATCGAAGGTACACCAAGTCCCCTTCCTCAAAATGCCTCTCCACCCGATTCATGTTAGCATACATCTCCTATTGATTCTAAGATGTCTGGAAATTATCCTTAAGAGCCTTGAGGATATCTTGGCTCTCTAGGATCCAATCTTTGGCCTTTGGAGTTAGACTGTCTCCAAAAACAATGTTAGCAAAAGATAAAGCATCATAACCATATAGAGCATGGAAAAGAGTCATACCAATGGACATATGATGTGTCGTGTTGTAACTATACTCTCCCAAATACAACCATGGAATCCAAGCCTTTTGTTGCCTTGTCACATAGTTCTTGAGATAACCCTATAGCCATTTGTTCACCCTCTCTATATGGCTATCAGTCTATGGATGGTAATTGGTGCTCGAGGTGAGCTCGGTGCCAACTAACCTGAAATGCTCCTGCCAAAATCCCCCCATGAATTGGCTATCTCGATCGCTGACTATAGTCTTAGGGAGTCTGCATAGGCGAAAGACCTCCCTAAAGAAAAAATGTGCCACCTGTGAAGCTGAATATCGTGTTAGAATGGCAAAGAAATGTGAAAACTTTGTCATCTGGTCGACCACCACAAAAATACAATCCCTCCCCTGCATCGAGGGAAGCCTGGTGATGAAGTCCATAGAGATACTCTTCCATTTCCCCTCAGGAATGGGAAGAGGTTGCAATAGTCTTGCTGGATGGGTCAACTCCCCCTTTTTCCTTTGACAAGCCTCACACTCCTGCACATATATCAACACGTCCCCCTTAGGGCCATTCCAGGTGAAGCGATCTCTTGCTGCCATATAGGTCTTCCTAAACCCCTGGTGTCTAGGCAAAGGATAATCATGAGTTGCACAAAGGATGCGCTCCCTCAACTGGGACCACGAAACCAAGAATGTGCGCCCTTTATAGTATATAACCTCACCCATCACCCTGTAGCACTCATCCGCATAGCTACCCTCCAAGATCTTGCATGCTTGATGATCCTTGGATTACTCTACTAATAACTATGCCTTCCAATCATGGCAAATGATCATGAGGGAAAGTCTTGTTGGTCTCCTAGATAGTGCATCTTCCACCACATTGTGCTTTCCCTGCACATACTCAATATCAAAATCATAGGCTTGCACCTTACTGACCCATCTCTGTTGTCTATCATTGAGGCTCTGTTTCCCCATGAAGTGGCGAATACTGTTGTGATTCATCTTCACCCGAAACATGTTGCCCACCAAGTACTATCTAAACTTGGCCAATGCATGCATTATAACCAACATCTCCTTATCGTATATGGAATACAACCTCTCATGTAGTAGGAGATTTCAGCAATCAAAAGCAATGGGGTTCCCTCCTTGGGACAACACTGCCCCAATCCCCTTACCTGATGCATCGCACTCCAATGTGAAACGTTGCGTGAAATCCGAGAGTGCTAATACTGGGAAACAACTCATCACCTCCTTGAGGCGACCGAATGTTTCCTGATCTCCATCTATCCATGCAAAATCCCCCTTCTTAGTCAGATAAGTAAGGGGTGCTACCAACTATGAGAAGCCCTTAACGAACTTCTGATAATAAGTATAGATGCCCAAGAATCCTCTCAGCACTGTCACATCTCTAGGCTTTGGCCAATCTCGAATGGCCTTGATCTTCTTCTCGTGCAGCTTGACCCCATATGTGCCTATGATGGGCCCCAAGTAGAGCATCTCTGTCACCCCAAACTTTCACTTGGACATCTTGGCATAGAACTGCTTCTCTTCCAAGATACACAACATTGTCTCTGGATGTTGGAGGTTCTCCTCCCACATCCTGTTGTAGCTCAAGATGTCATCAAAGAACACTAGTACAAATATCCTCATCTGACCTCTTAACACATGGTTCATGTATGACTAAAAGGTAGCGGTGTGTTGGTTAACCAAAAAGACACATTGACCAAGAACTCGAAATTCCCATAATGACACCTGAAGGCTGTCTTCAGAATATCCTGCTCCCTCACCCAAATCTGATGACACCCAGTCCACAAATCTATCTTAGAGAAACACTTGGCTCCTCTAATTTCATCCATCAACTCATCAATACATGGAATGGGATACCGGTTCTTCAATGTCTTCTTATTGAGGGACTTGTAGTCAATGCACATGCAGAGAGTGACATCCTTCTTCTTCACCAGCACAACTGAAGAAGTGAATGGATTAGAACTCAGTCTGATGTGGCCCAATTCCAATAGCTCCCTCATGGCCCTCTAAATCTCATCCTTATAGGCTTTGGGATGCCTATAGGGTGTAGTAATGATTGCCTGTACACTAGACTCCAACTCTATAGTGTTCTTGAACCCCCTGTCAGGTGGTTGTCCTGGTGATATGTCTCCAAAAACTATTGGATATCTATCTAGTATCTCCTGTGTGTCAGGTTGTGGTGGCTTGGCCTTTCCCCCAGCCTTTGAAATCCTCAGCTCCACTGCCCATGCTATGTCTCCATGCCTCAAATCAACCTCCATCCTGTGGGCCGAAACTGTCTATGGAGGATATGAATGCATGCCCTGAAGAACCACCTACTTACCATCTGGCCCAGTAAACTCCATCACTAGCTCCCTCCAATCGGTGATAACTCGACCAACGGAATAAAACCATTGGACACCCATCACCACATTGGTGTCTGGTACATCCACCATGAAGAAGTGGTTTGTCATCGAATAGCTCCCCATGGTCATTGTCAGAACGGGAACATATCGAGTGCACTGCATAGTTCTGTCTCCTGGCACTAGAAATGAAAACCCCTCATACTCTACAGTGGTGATGCCCCTCCTCTGGACCATCTGAGCATCAATAAAATTGTGGGTGGCCCCACTGTCTACTAAAACTGAGACACGTTGCCCCTACACTATGCTTTTGATCCTCATGGTAAAAAATTTGGGAACCCCACATAAAGAAGCTAGGACTCCCCCAATTGGTGCAAAATGTGCTCCCCCATGTGGTGGTGGTCTCCTCTTTGTTGGATCCTTGTTGTCTCCCCCACCAAGCTCCAACTCCACCTCATCCTCCTGATCATTATACGAGATGAACTTGATGTAATGGGCCTTACATGATGTGCACCGATGGCCTGGTGCTCATCACTCTCGACATGTAAAACACAACTTCCTCCTCCTAAGGTCTCTCCTGGTCTTATTGTCCAGTTGTCCCTGCCCTTGGGCTTCTCTCTATGTTGGTGGTGCTCTAGTGTCACTTCCCTTCTGAGGGTAGGGAGTGCGTGGAGAAAAGGGTGTCTGGGTTTTGGGGATTCCCCCCTTCAAATCTCTCGTACAAGTCACTATGTCTTGTAGAGTAGATAGTCTGTGTGACTTCACCAATCCCCACAGTGGCTATGTCAACCCCTCCACAAATGTGTATACTCTCCTAGCATCTAAAAAATCTGGCACCATAACTGAGACCCTCAAGAACTCTGAAATATAATACTTGGAATGTCCTGTCTTCCTGAGCTGGGTCAACTCCCTGAAGTGAGCCTCTGGATCCCTTCAATCAAAATGCTCCACTACTCTCCGTGTGAAGTCCTCATAGGAGGTTACATTGGCATTGAATTTCCACGACCTTGGGTCTAATTTAGAGTCTTAAAATCACTAGCGCTAACAAACCAAGAATCAACCATAAACTACTTTTCACAGCAGAAATATAAAGCAATAAATCACATATGCACAATATACACAGTTTTAAACAAAATTGTACAATAATGTACAATCACTAATTTTATTTATATTAAACTAAATCTAAATAATACAACATCCAATGGTATACAAGATACAATGACAAATGTCACAGCAGCTTCTATGTCATATCTTGTCCTACCGGTCCTTTTCTCTCGTACTTCTCACTAGTCATGCCTTAGTCCATCAAGGAATATACATATCAAGACTCCAAGACAGTTGCCTCCTATTAGTGCTGCAAGTCACGTCTGCTACAATGAACACGGGTTCATTAAAATACTCTCTAGGTTGGCCAATACCCGAGCTCCAATCTGCCTTCTAGTAGGCTCTTTCATCCATCAAATAGCTACACATAAGGTTGCAATACTTCACCCAATCACGCACCAACAACGTCCTTCTTGTTTGTTGCTCTAGGGCTACTTTGGGTAGCCAACTCGTTGCCCTCCAATCAACTCTATGACACCCAATCCACTCACTGTTGAATTTTCTCCTAGTATGAAATTTCACCACCTCAGAATGTCATACACATATCATCAACATGCTACTCACAAACTGATCCAATCCAGTCACTCCTTGACCGAATACACCTCCAAAAATACTGTTGATTCACCTTGATGCACTGTATCACTGGT
Source organism: Pinus taeda (assembly GCA_000404065.3). Taxonomy (NCBI): domain Eukaryota; kingdom Viridiplantae; phylum Streptophyta; class Pinopsida; order Pinales; family Pinaceae; genus Pinus; species Pinus taeda. The sequence goes on along the minus strand of APFE031254601.1, from coordinate 33,067 downwards.
TCCCTCTAAATACTGTGGTTATCCCTCTAAAGACACCCAAGATAGCCCTTAGACAACCCTCAAACAACCCTTAGACTTCCACGTTGTCACCTACAACAACCTGAAACCCTTACATTGTCCTTTGGCTCCTCCACATTGTCCCTTCTAGCTCCTTTGTTGTGGCTAAGCCTTACGAAAATTTCATAGCTCCTTTTGGTGTGTAATGTCCAATCTTGGATGCTATAAAACACTCCAATGCACCTTTTATTTATACACATACAAGGGCTTAAGGAATTAATGAGGAGACCCATCTATTGGGCTACTTTTACACCAAGCCTACATGACTTGGTAACCAATAATTACCTTGTCAACTTCAAAAATTCATTTCTCTCTAATGAAAACTCAGATTCAGACGATTTTCGATGCATTGGAATCATATCATCAAGCACTATCATCCTCATCCATCATATTTCGTACCCCCATCACGGTTTTGGCCCAAATAACAATGGGTGAAAAACCCCACACTTGGGTTCTAAGCCCACAAGCTGCCCTTGTGGTGCTTTGCCCTCTAAACCTTGAATCCTAGGGCTTGGAGTACATCCCAAGCTACACAAATCAACACTCCCTTTTAGTGAGGGAGGTACTTCCAAGACTAGGAAGTATCTTGTCATCATCATCACTACTTGCAACACTTGCCCAACTCTTGCGCTCACAATCGTAGCTATCCCTGTACAGTGAATGTAATGTCCCCATTTTTATTCTTCTTCATAGTACAACCAAGGTGGATTTCTAGGGCAGGGGATGGCCAGGTCAGTGGAGCAGGTTTATGTCATCAAGGGTTCCGATGGAGTTTTGAGGAGTTTTCATGGGGTTTGATGGCATTCACTTGGCATATTCATCATTATGAGTAGTTCCACAAATCTTGGTTTTGGTTCCTTGACTTCCTGATAATTCTAGTAAAACGGAGTTATTATTGGCATAACTTAATTAATTATGTTCGAGGTGGCATTTTGCGGAGTTTAATTTATGGAACACCTTATAGTAATAGCTCTTTGGAACCAAAAAGAGAAGATCTACAGGATGTGATGTTGAGAAGTGACTTCTAGTGGCCGAAGAAAGTATGGTGGGCGATATACCATTTTCCTTAATAAAAAAATGACTTTAATTAGTCATTTAATTAAGGAAAAATAATCAATTAGAAGAAATGGGCCAAAGTGACTTAAGTAAATAAAATAAAATTAAAAGGGATCACTCAAGACAAAGTCAATGGAGGAGCTTCTAGAATAATAATGAAATAAGATGCTTCTAGAGGCTTGGATATCTATCCATCATATCTATAAAAGAGGAAGAGAAGATCATTTGGGACATCTTGGGTTTGATATTGTTTCTTGTGGAGAGGTTTGAGGATGTGGTTCTCTACTTCAATAGTAGCCCCAGGACGGAAACCCTCAGGTGATTAAGTGAGAGTGGGTGAGCACCCATCTGTCCCTTGGTGGATCCATTCAGCGTTTCACAGGTTGCAGTTATTTGATTATCAATTTGTTTGGGAGGCCCATTGTGCCATTATTGTAGATCTATTTGTGGCTAGTTTTATCTCACTTATATCAGCTATTTTGTTGTTCCAACATGTAAACCCCAGTTTATATATTATAATAAAGTTGATATTGTTTTTGCTTATCGTGTTATGGAATTGCATGCATTTTATCTATTATATTTTACATGGAAATCTTTTGTTTATGTGTAGAAATTTCTTGTGAAGGGTTTGTTCCAAATTTTCCTCTTTTGGAACATTACAGTGGTATCAGAACTGGTGTTCCTACCAGCAGCGTCAGGGTCTTTACTACAGATTATCAAAAGTCTATTTTGAAGGAGCCAATGCTATCATTTTTGTTAGACAAAATTTGTTTGGAGCATTAATTATTCTACAAATTTCTGCTGCAAAATGTTAGCCAAATTTCCCTGATTTTTTTTATTACTTAATAAGAATTCGAAAAATCAGAGGGAGTCATCAGATTTATTGAAAGAGTCAAAGGGGTTGAAGTTTTGTCTTTGTTAAATTTATAATTTCAACCGCGCGGGAAACCACCCAGCAATACCATAAACCACCCACACCCATATCGCACCGCTTTTTGTCAAAGGAGGTTTCTGTACGAAGGGGCTCCGATAAAACCTGGAGCAGACGCATGGATGAGGCATGACATCAGCCTCTGACATTTATCGGAAGGTAAATGTCGACTAAAAGGGGCCTTCTGATATTCATTTCCTTCGTCGGATCTGCTCTTCCATCCTCCGCCGTTGATTGCTCCAAGCTGCATACGGCCAACATTAAAATATTGTGTGGAGTAAAGTTTGGTTAAAAAGTCCTTCCGATATTCTTGTCAGCCGTCCGATTTGGTTCTTCATTCTCCGCCGTCCGATTGAACCAAGGTGCATATGGGGTCTAGTAAAATTAAATGTTGCGTAGATTAATACAATAGCCCATACTCTAAGTTAATGTTATGACATTTTTTTTTGGTAAGGTATTTAATATTTTTTACGGCGCGTTAACACTTACTGCATACTGAAGTATGAGCGTAAAAATATAATGTAAGTTTTTATTATTTTCCATATGATATACGTTATGTATGAGAGTTGACTTTGAGTTTTGGTTATGGTGTATTGCACACGGGGAGGTGAAGAGCCTGTTCGCAGCAGCGAATGTAAACCAGGAGATGAGACAGAGTTTTTCATGTATGAAACACAGCAGTGTAAAAACCTTTTTTTCTGGTAATGTAAGAAATGAAAAGAATGCACAGCAGTGCAGAAAGTGAAGTGAATGAAAAAAACCAGGGGGTAGTTTGTTTCAAAACCATGAATTGTTTCACACAGCAGTGAAAAGGTAAATCTGTAAATCCCTGTAATTTTTGTTTCACACAGCGTGAATGTAAATGAAATATTTACACACAGTGGTGTAAAATTTCAAAGGAGGCAGAGTAATTTTTGTTAAAATGTTTTGGTGAATCCCTCTTAGTAAAAGAGGATGAATATGTAAGTGTTTTTGTTTAATGAATATAAATCATTTTATGGTGGTGGAATACTCTTCTCAGTAATTTAAAAAAAAAAAAGATTTCTCTATGCAAAAAGATCTTGGAGCAAACGAAACAGAGCATTGCCTCTGTGTTTTATTTTGTGTTTTTGGGATTTTCCCCTCAAAATCCCCAACAGTGGTATCGGAGCAGGTTTAGGGTCTTTGAAGGTGACAAAGAAGCTGAAGGGAGGAGTCTTTTGGTTGCAGCAGTCAGTTGTTTTAAAATATACAGTCAAGAAATTGAAGCATAACTAAGGAAGCAAGGAATGGCCAGCACAAGCACTGGTATGGGTATGTTTAACACCCAGCTCCCACAGTTCAATGGGAAGAACTATGATTATTGGGCAATAACCATGACAGCCCTGTTTACCTCTCAAGATTTATGGGAATTAGTTCAAGATGGTTATGATGAACCAGCAGATGAAACTGAGTTTAATAGGTTAACTCAGGCAGAGAAAGATCTGCTGAAGAGCAATAGGAAGAAGGATGCAAAAGCCCTTGTATTTTTGTATCAAGCAGTGGACCAGAGTGTGTTTCCAAGGATAGCAACAGCTAAGACATCCAAAGAAGCATGGCAAACTCTCAAACAGCCTATCAAGGCATGGAGAAAGTGAAGACAGCAAAACTACAGTTGCTGAGGAGAGATTTTGAGAATCTGAACATG
>APFE031254601.1:0-26177 GCA_000404065.3 Pinus taeda | reverse complement strand
TCTCACAGGCAAGATATGTAAATAAAGTATTGAGCAGATTTAACATGCAAGAATGCAAGGCAGCGATCACTCCCACAGTAATGGGATTAAAACTCAGTAGAGAGGACAGCAGCAAGGATTTTGATCCTAGTTTGTACAAGAGTATTGTAGGCAGCCTTATGTATTTAACAACAACCAGGCCTGATATTATGTATGCTGTTAGTTTAATTTCCAGATTCATGGAGAGGCCAAAGGAGGCACATTGGCAGGCAGCAAAAAGAATTTTGAGGTATGTCAAAGGTACCAAAATGTTTGGAATTTTATATAATGTCTCAGAACATTCAGATTTGGTTGGATACAAAGATAGTGATTGGGCTGGAAGTGTCGATGATCGGAAAAGCACTTCCGGTTATGTTTTTCATATGGGTTCAGGAGCCATTTCATGGGCTTCTAAGAAGCAGTCCATCGTAGCATTGTCTACAGCAAAGGCTGAATATGTGGCAGCTACAGCAGCAACATGTCAAGGAGTTTGGATGAGAAGGATGTTGAGAAGCTTCGGCCAAGAGCAGGCAAAAGCGACAGTGATCTTTTGCGACAATAGCTCAGCTATTGCATTGTCAAAGAATTCAGTGTTTCATAAGAGAACGAAACACATTGATACAAGGTTTCACTACATCAGAGAATTGGTGAACAATGGGGAAATTGTCCTAGAACATTGCAGGATGCATGAACAGGTTGCAGACATCTTGACAAAGCCATTGGATCAGAAAAGCTTTGAATTTTTGAGAAAGTGTCTGGGTATGACCGAATGCCCAGCAATTGAAATTAAAGGGGAGTGTTAAATTTATAATTTCAACCACGCGGGAAACCACCCAGCAATACCATAAACCACCCACACCCATATCGCACCGCTTTTTGTCAAAGGAGGTTTCCGTACGAAGGGGCTCCGATAAAACCTGGAGCAGACGCGTGGATGAGGCATGACATCAGCCTCTGACATTTATCGGAAGGTAAATGTCGACTAAAAGGGGCCTTCCGCTATTCATTTCCTTCGTCCGATCTGCTCTTGCATCCTCCGCCGTTGATTGCTCCAAGCTGCATACGGCCAACATTAAAATATTGTGTGGAGTAAAGTTCGGTTAAAAAGTCCTTCCGATATTCTTGTCAGCCGTCCGATTTGGTTCTTCATTCTCCGCCGTCCGATTGAACCAAGGTGCATACGGGGTCTGCTAAAATTAAATGTTGCGTGGATTAATACAATAGCCCATACCCTAAGTTAATGTTATGACATTTTTTTTGGTAAGGTATTTAATATTTTTTACGGCGCCTTAAGTATGGGCGTAAAAATATAATGTAAGTTTTTAGTATTTTCTATATGATATACGTTATGTATGAGAGTTGACTTTGAGTTTTGGTTATGGTGTATTGCACATAGGGAGGTGAAGAGCCTCCTGCGAATGTAAACTAGGAGATGAGACAGAGTTTTTTATGTATGAAACACAGCAGTGTAAAAACCTTTTTTTCTGGTAATGTAAGAAATGAAAAGAATGCACAGCAGTGCAGAAAATGAAGTGAATGAAGAAAACCAGGGGGTAGTTTGTTTCAAAACCATGAATTGTTTCACACAGCAGTGAAAAGGTAAATCTGTAAATCCCTGTAATTTTGTTTTCACACAGCAGTGAATGTAAATGAAATATTTACACACAGTGGTGTAAAATTTCAAAGGAGGCAGAGTAATTTTTGTTAAAATGTTTTGGTGAATCTCTCTGAGTAAAAGAGGATGAATATGTAAGTGTTTTTGTTTAATGAATAGAAATCATTTTATGGTGGTGGAATACTCTGCTCAGTAATTTAAAAAAAAAAAGACTTCTCTGTGCAAAAAGATCTTGGAGCAAAGGAAACAGAGCATTGCCTCTGTGTTTTATTTTGTGTTTTTGGAATTTTCCCCTCAAAAATCCCCAATAGTCTTGGCTAATTATTGTTTGGGCCCAAATTATCCAAAGTAGAAGTCATAAAGCCAAATTATTATTGATTTTGTTTTGCTATAGACTACTATGAGTAGAAGAACCTTATATTTGTCGACTTATTGGAGAAATTTTGGAACTTAAAATACCAAGTAAAAAGTTTATGGTTTGACTGCTTCTAATTGCCATCAGAGATTTGCAAGTGGGCCGAGTTCTGAGGAAGATGTGAAGACAATTTATGGAATTACTGCGAGCAGAGCGCGTGAACCATTCCTGGTGGTTGATATCAACAGGTTGTGGTTCTTCATATAGAGAAGCGAGGGCTCTAAAACTGCAGGGGCACGATATCCTTTTCTTATGGGAAATATGGACGACAAATTTCATTTTTAAAGAAACTGAAAATATCAACCTAGAAGTGGGTCGAACGCATCTTTTTCGAATAGGCTGGGTTGACATTCCTTGGGGACTGAGGTCGATGGCATAACAAAAGTCAAATTGAATTATTCTAGCCAAAAATCGTGATCAAATCCCCAACATCCAGACCACATTTCTCAGGATCAAAACATTTGTGGCATTTGAGTTCCTTGAGTCGAGTAGTCATCTAAATTCTTTTGAAGGAGAAAGGCCGAAATCATTTACAGAAGGGGAGTCGAACTCAGTATTGTTGTCCTATGAAAAAGGGCCAACACTAAATTTTAATAAAGTTCCAAATATTATTTGTGGGGTGGTGATTATTTATTTTACAAAGGGTCGTGGAATATTATTTTCTAAAGAGGACTGCATATTCGGTGGTCGAAGTCAAAGAGATCAAGTTTTTGAAGTATACTGAGCGTGAGTTTCTCTTCTCTATTGTTGCATGAGCTTCCCATTCGCTGGACATGTTTTCCTAATGAGGACGAGGTTGAGTTCCCTTATATTTACTGCCTAGCTAAATGATTAGTATTATAGGGACAAATTGCATATTCCAGGTTTGTCTTTAAACAAGGTTTACAATTAGATAAGATCAAGTTTTCATAAATTTTCCTAGAGGAAAATTATTCATCATACTCAGAATTTTAGGCAGTTGTCTTTAACGCAACTTTTCGAAAGCTTTTTCCGTGGTTTTTTCCGGTCAAAATCCGGCCGCAATTTATTGGAATCGCAAGTTTGATAGCTAGTTTCTGCACAATCAAAGTGTCCAAGGGGTTTTTCAGGGTGCTGAATCCAAATATGCAGTTAAAAAACCATTTTAACTACAACAAATCAAGATTTAAACTCAATTTCTTCTGCCGGATTCCGTCACTCGAATCTCCAAAAAATCGCATTATAGACAACTCCAAATTTTAGTGCCAGAGAAAAGCTCAAATTTATGTCTTAAGGGAAGGACGATTTCTGTTCATTAAACAGGGTTGTGTCATTTCAAAATTAAAAAAATAAAAATAAAAGTGGAAGTCGAATTTCGTTCAACACCAGCACTCATTCTTCCAAAGGTCACATTGATCATCTTCAAATTTGCATGTGCTAGAAAGGGAGTACGATTTGGTGACCCAGGTTGACTTCAAGGAGGGATGAGCTGTCTCATTTATTTCTCCATGGCATATTCAGAATTTTCAGAGATAGATCTCTGCCATCAAGGTAGGACAAATCATCTTTTAAGGACGCTATGATTTATGCATCAAGATTCCAGCATTGAAGGGCCATGTTGTTTATGTAAGACACAATGTTTCAGAATATTAAAGGCTGATCGAATTCCTAAACCTCACTATCATGTTTCCATTCATTTGGGGATCGATTTTATGAGCTAAATCAGCCAAGGAATTATCGTTGGAAATATGCAGCAAGGAGGCTAAGTTTTAAGCTATTCTGGGCATATTTCCCATAAGCCAAGAGAATGAGTTACCCTCTCTGCATGGAGACTGTAGTGGCTTGAAAAATGGACATATTTCTTGTCATTATGAGGGTTGTACTTATTGATGTTCCAAAGGTGTTTTTTTGTGCACAATACACTCAGTTAATCCTTGTACATGTAAAGGAGCCATCAAATATAAACCAGATTCAACTTTCAAGATCTTCTGAAGTAATCAATTCTTAAGGATCGAATTAGTTGAAGGATTCCTTCTCTGTCAAACTAAGGAAATTTGTTGATCTAATTAATAAACTAGGAGATCATTTTTTGTGTCAGTTAAGAATGTTATTGTTGAAGAATTAAGTTCTTAGTTTGGGCTGAGCAGATCTGCCATGTCAATATTATTCAAAGTCAAAGGAGGAAGTTGTGTTACTTTTAGAAATCATAGTGTCAAGGGAGTAATAGAAATTATTTAGACTGGAGTCCTATTCTATTAAAAGGGTCAAATCGGTGTCATGCATGTAGCAGCTTATGTAAGAGAACGAGTTGTGTGTTATTGTACATTTCTTGTTGTACACTGAGGACGAGCTGCTAGAAACACACTTTATTCTCACTGTTGTGCAGACTTGTGACCTAGGTTCCACTCACCCTGCATTCACTAATCTATAATTTTGTTCACTTCCATTTATATGTTATTTCTTTCATATCGGTATTGAGCAGATTGGTATATATTTTTCTGAGCATATAAAAATCAGATTGTTTTATTATATGGAAGGCTTATCATATATACATCACCAAGCCTTACATCTACAATAGTTCAACTCATTATCATAGATGTTATTTCCATCATTAAGCCTAAAAACATGTATCAAACCTTTATGAACTCCCTTAATAAACCATCAGAAACAAACAACAAACCCTTCTCAGAGGGGGTCTATGCCATTCTTGAAAGAGAACAGTCAAAGTATGTCTAGCATGAGTAGGAAATAGGACACAAGATTTTTTCTCTTGGGAGAGATTTGAAGCACATGAGGGTCACATGGAAATATTTTTTCAAACTTGAGGAACTAGATGCACTCATTTCCAAAGTGAGCAAGTTAGAAGGGAAGAAACTAATTTGGGCTCTAAGACCAGCTATGCTTTCTCTCATAAAACACAAGTTCTTGGAGGAAGCTTCTGAAGGGATTAGACTTCCAGTTGTATCTTGTCTCAGTAACAACATGAGACTAGTTGCCCCTATAGCTCCTTACAATGATGATGTTATGAAGAGAGTTTTCAGACTGGTGATAGAAACTTTCCAAGACTTAGACAATAGTGCAGGCTCTACCTTTGGTAAGAAGCTTGAGATTTTAGGAGTTATGGCCATGAATAAGACTTATGAAATCATGTTTGATCTAGAGTGTGATGGTTTGATCTTGCAGATATTCCATTTGTTATTCAACATTAGGAAACATCATCCCCACATAGTTATGACACACATGCAGTCCATCTTGTCATTATGTATGGGAGGTCGTGATGCCATTTGTCAAGAGTTGCAGTCTCGATTGTTATCTGTTTGGAGGAGAGAGAAGTTGGTCTCACCTATTGCTTATGAGCTAGCTGAAAGGTTGGTTGAGAAAAACAATGGGTTGTTCAATAGATAGTTAACCAGGGAGGATCTGCTAAGGTTTGGTGGATCATGCAACAAGAATGCGTTGAGGAGGAAGGGACTTTGCTTCATCTGCAAGGGACCTTGGGGCCCTGACCACTCATTCTTGAGTGACACCGAGGAGATGACAGAGGTAGAGCAGATGGAGATTCCTTCTGACCATTAGAGTGAGGATTCTTGTTTGGACAAGCCCATGGGTTCGTACAAGGATGCCTCCGAGGGGCACGAGTCATATAGTGGTGTTGATAACAGGCCATATTTTTACGATGAGAAGTCATGTGGAGCTATTGGGAGTAGGTTGGATTTATATTATAATGTGTATGGTGAGCTGTTAGTGGACCCTTTGGGAGACATTCAGGATGATAGGTCACCAGTGATGATTCAATAGTAATATCATATTGTGGAGCATGAGTTAGCTCAGGAGGATGATATGCACATTATGCATGATCAACCTTTTTTGGGAGAGCCAGTTGGAGGTTCATCCTGAGCCCATGATGGAGGAGCATTAGAAGCCTTCCATGGGGCTAGCCATCGATGAGGAGCAGGTAGATGTACAAACAACTAGCACGATGGTAGTTTTTTTGACACGTGTTTAGGAGATGCTGGAGTATGACAGGACAATTCTGCAGGAAATTGGTGGATTGGAGGAGTGTGGAGTTACTTGTCAGTCGAGGGATGTGGCAGTGCATCCATATTTTGTGTTGATTTTGGGTAGCATCGGATGTGCTCTAGACATCAAAATTTGTAGGAAGGCTTAGACACGTGCATTCTGCAATACCCAAAAATCATTTTGGTAAATTCCACCTAGAAATAATTTTATTAAAATAATTATTTATTTTAATGGGACCCTAAGTCTAAACTTCAAATGATCCTAACCATTGATTAGAATCTAATATGGATCATTGATTGATCAACGCGACAATTATAATAGGAGACTTGATGGGCACTTGGAGAAGACACCAGAGGAAGATACTAAGTTACCTGAGTAAGATCGATTTTCTCACCGGTCGAAGTTTGGCAAGAGAAAATCGAATCAGAGGGAGAGTTGCAGGTGAGAAAGGAAGAGAGGGCATCAACATATTCAAAGAGTGTAAGGAAGCAAGACGCAAAGCAAGAATAGGGTGACGCAGAAAGAGGCAACACAGAGGCAGTTTGACACAGAGCTTGTGTGGGCAGCTTGATGCTGAGCTAGGGAGAGCAGTTTGATTTAGAGAGGATCAAAAGGATTGGGGAAGAAGAAGTGCTCCACCTAGGATACGACTTGGTCAAGAAGTGTCTATAAAATTTCTCATTCCTATTTTGTTGGCTATGATTTGTACATGATAATTTGCTGAAGAATAATAAAACCCTCATCTGTTGCACAAGTTTTCCCACATTGGGTTTTTCCGAGGACGACTGGGCAAAAATAACTGTGTCATTATGATTGTATTTGTGCCAATATTTTTCCGTACATTTACTTTCTGCAATGTTTTAATTGTGAAGGATGCATTAGAATATATTTTGATATTTGCCCTAAGAATATTATGAATAGCTTATTTTTGATTAATAAGTAGAAATAATATTAATCACTGCAGTAGGATTTCTATTTTAGAAATTTTCACATGGTATCAGAGCTAAAGTGAAGCAGAAGGAAGAAGTCGGAGGACCCAAAGTTGAAAGGAGAAGAGAATTTGAAATTCATGCAGGGGTAGTAATCGAATCTCCTAAAGGGTTGTGTAGTTCCAGCCAAGAAGATTGGATTTCGTGGGAAAACTCTATCGGAGAGAGTCGATAGAGGGGTAAGTCGTTCCAGTCGAAATTTTTTAGAAGGAATAATGTAGTGGAAGATTCAACAAGGAGGGTGGGATGCATTTTTTCCTACAGCAATTGTTGGGACAGGTTGGCATAAAAAATTGGCACAATATGGATACTCAAAGTGTCTCAAATTTATCTTTCATATTAGATTAATAATTCACATGCCTAGCAAATTTAGCATCAACAGATGTTTGGTACATTGATAGCGGGGATTCAACTCATATGATTGGGGTAAGAGAACATTTCTCAAGCTATCAAGAAGAACAAATGGACTTCCAAATAACTATGGGAAATAGAACGAAATTTACTCATGTAGGGAGAGGCACCATAGCATTTCAGACCGAAGCAGGAACCAACATCCGAGCCATCAATGTTCTACATGTGCTAGGATTAGGAATGAACTTGATTTTAGTGTCCCAATTACAGGAAAAGGGATATGATGTATACATCATGGGAAATAAAGTATATGTCAAGCATCCAAGCTGGAAGAAGAAAAGGAAAATTGGGATTCGAAGCAACAAGTTGTATGGGTTGTAGCTTGAATCACCAATGGCACTAATAGGCAACAACTATAATGATGAGAAGGGGAGAAATGAATTATAGCACAGGAGGATGGGGCATTTACACCATGGAGCACTGAGGATGCTTAGAGAGACTGTTATAGGGGTACCAATCGTTAGCAGTGAACATGATGACTTATGCAGAGGATGTGTGCTAGGGAAGTATGCTAAAGGAGCTTTTTCCAGAAGTAACAATAGAGAAAAATGTGTATTAGGATTAATACACTCAGATATTTATGGTCCTATGTTCAAAAGATCTCTTAGTGGTGGAAAATACTTCGTCACCTTTATCGATGACCACTCCAGAAAAACCTGGATCTATTTCTTAAAGACCAAGGATGAGGTCTTTGATCGTTTCCGGGAGTTTAAAGCTCTTGTTGAAAATATGATTGAGAAAAAGATAAAGTTATTGTGTTTAGATAATGGTGGAGAATATACAGACAAAGACTTCACATATTTCTGTGCAAAGGAGGGAATCAAAAGCGAGTGGACAACTCCATATAATCCAAAGCACAATGTAGCAGCAGAACGGAAAAACAAAACTACTTTTGGGGCAGCCAAAACTATGTTGTATGATCAGGATCTACCTAGGTATCTATGGGAAGCAACTTGCAACACAGTAGTATATATCTAGAATAGAACTCCTCATAGAGCATTGAGGAAGAGAACACACGAACAATTTTTCATAGGGAAGAAGTGGGAAGTCAGTCAACTCAGGATATTTGGAAGCATGGATTATTGTCACATTCCAGACGAGAAGCACATTAAACTGATTAGACTGCAGAAAGGGGGTATCTCGTAGGACACAACAAGACCTCAAAGTCATACAAAATCTATATTCCCGACACTAGGGAGATTGTAGTAAGACGGGATGCAAAGTTCATGGAGGACAAAGATTTAAGGAAATCTCGTGAGAAGCCTGCAGAATTTCAGTTAGGAGATGTTCCATTAGTCTAACAGCAGCAGGGTCAGCAAGGAGGACAGGCAGGAGGACATGCACCTGGATCGAGTACAATGACCAGTACCAGTATCTCCTAAGAAGGAGGAAATGTAGATGTTTCTCACCAGATGGAACGACAGGATCAGGAGGAGGAGTTGGTTGAGCCTCCCACCACTAGTGGTAGAACCAACAGAGAAGTACGATAGACACTAAGGGATGCAGAGGAGTTTGTTAGAGCTCCTAGAGATGAGAAGAGGCAGGGTAGACAACTAGATAGATACTAGGAATTGGTAGCTTAGGTTGAAGAACCCTCTATCTTTAAGGAAGTTTTTCAACACCAAGTATGGTGGATGCCATGGTGGAAGAATACAAATCCATCATGACGATTGATGTCCGGGAAGTAGTACCTACACAAGAAGATATATTAGTTGTAGGATCACGATGGATCTACAAGAATAAGTATGCTACAGATTAAAGTATAGACAAATACAAGGCAAGGTTTGTGGAAAAGAGGTATGCTTAGAAAGAAGGAATAGACTATCAAGAGATCTTCGCCTGAGTTGCTTGATACACCTCTATCAGATCTATTATATCCCTCATAGCTCAAATGGGATGGGAGATTCACTAGATGGATGTCAAGACAACATTATTGAACGAAGTGATAGAAGCAGAGGTGTATATAAAACAACTTGAAGGCTTCGAAACTCATGAAAAGAAAACTCATGTTTGCAGGTTAAAGAAAGTCTTGTACGGGCTCAAGCAGGCACCTAGAGCATGGTATGGTCGGATTGATAGTTACTTGCATGATCCAAAATGGATCTTGGATAAACCTCTAAGTCTAAAAGACTTCATATAAGAGGTAAAAGGTGCTAAATGGAACAAATCCTTTGTAAATCTGAGTCGGATAAAGAAAAGGGTCAAAGGTGAAGTTTTATATAAATATCGCATCTGAAAGGATCAAAGGGAGGACTTCAGCAAAGGTGGAAGGAATCCCCGATAGCGATCTCAGATTATCGCATCAGAGGTAGGCTTCCATGCGATATCAGAACCCTGGGCATGCGACATGTGACTTGCGATTGCGATGATTGGATCGATGATATATATTGGGTTGGCACAGTCCATTAGAAAGTTGTATAGACTCTCGGGCCATTGCGAAAGCGATATGCGATACGTCGATATTGACGATCGGCAATCGATGATCAGGAACACAACCATATAAAGGGCCATTGACATATGCGTGACACAATTGCGATTAAAGATCAAGGCATAGACCCGATAGGATTATAAACATGATTGCATATAATTTGAAATCCAGAATTTCAGATTTTCTGTGTATTTTCCATGTATTGGGTTGTTTTGGCCTATGCAATGCGATTTTGATATTGTGATAAAGGGGCGGACCCGAAAGGTTTATAAACACGGCTACATATTATTTAAAGTCCGAGTTAAAGGCTCATGATGTGTTTTCATGAGCTTTCCTGTGTATTTCTGTTATGAATAGGAATGCTTTATTTCATGGATTTCATCCTGGAAATGGCCCACTAGTTCATTTCCATTTGGAAATAGCTATCACACCTGTGCCATGCTATGAGCAGGAATTTCTGTAACAAGGATGCTTTATGAAGCACGTAGAGCTAAAGAGATGGGAAGGAATGATTCCTCATGATGAGAGATAGAGGAACAGTTGGCGGAACCGCAAAGTCGGAGGATTCCTCAAAAGCCAGAGAGTATGACTCTCACAGAGGGGCGCTCACAAAAATGTAACAACAAAGAAAAATCTCCCTTTAGGAGTCTCCCTTCGAGGAGCTCATAGCAGGCTCCCTTCAGGGAGTTTCTCTCTCCAGAGAGCTGACACTGTAACATCCCAAAACTACAGAGTTGATAGAGGCATAGAGCCACCAGAGGTTGGGAGCGAATTTCCCAGGGATGATTCCTCAGGATGAGGAAGAGACAAAGAGCCCGAGAACTTGAGCACCGAGAGCCAGAAAGCCTGAGAGCTTCAGAGCCAGAGGGTCGAGCAGAGGCAGAGCCAACAGAGGTTGGAGGCAGAGGCAGACAAACAGAGATAGATAGCTAAGAGAGCCAAAGCCATATGAGCTAGAGAGCTGAGAGTCAAAGCCAGTTAGCTAGAGAGCCAGAGCCGCAGAGCCAGAGATCTCAAAACAGACTTCTAAGAGCCATGGGCTGTAATGAAGTTGCAAAACAGCAAAGAGATTAAATGATCAAGCTATTGCTAATGTCCAAAGTGTGCTGAAGACAGAAGAAGGAATTCCAGAGACAGTAAAAGAATTATGAGGGAGTTGGTGCAAGCCAGGAGCTCAAGATAGCCTGGAGCACTGATTGAAGGAATCTAGTCCAGGGAAGCCTAGATTTGTCTTTAGAGTATGGACAGCCAGCGAGATATGATGGTATTTTAAACCCATAGGTGCAGTTGTAAACCAATGGAGTTAAGTGTGGAACTTGTAAAAGAAGCATTACCATAATCCCAAAGAGCCTAGTCGAGTTGACTAGAGCTCAAAGAGATGTGGCCCATGATATCAGGGTGAACTCCATACTATATTGTTGTCTTATGTGTTTGTTTATTTGTTGCATTTTACTATTATGTGTATTTATATAATAGTCATAAGCAAATAAACTTAAGGAAATTAAGTACTTAAAGGCAAGCACAAGCATACACCTATTTCAAGTGCTTATTTCCACAAATTATCAATCATAAGCATAGATCTTGGGAATATATAAGCTTTGGAGTGGGAGAGGTTCTTGTAAGCATGACAAGAAGCCTGTAGTGCCCCATTTTAGATCAGGTGGTATCATAACCTAAGGTTGATTAACCCCACCTTCGAAGAAGCTTATATCAGAGTTGGTTATATTAGAGCATCAGGTTAATTAACCCCACCTTCAAAGAAGGTGATATTAGAGTTAAGTTATACCAGAGTAGGTTATATCATGATGTAGGTGATATCAGATCGGGATGCTTGATTGATAGAGAAATCTATATGCTTGGTTGACTTGAAAGGTGTTTGATTGTTTGTAAAATGCCTATTGTTTGAGTTTGCAGAGGTGAAGGGAAAGCTATTTATAGCTAAGTCTAGGAGAGGACAAGAAGGAAGAAGGGTTGAAGGCATTCTTCTTTTCCCAAAGGACCTCAAGGAAATTGTTGAAGCACAAGAGATTTGTTGCAAAAGGTTGCTTGAATAAGCTCTTTGTTAATCTTGTTTGAAGTTCTTTTGTTCATTTTAATAATCACAACTTCTATGAGTGAGTCCTCAAATTCTTCTTTCTTCACAAGATTCTTTGATGAAGACATGAAGCAAGACTTGTTCATCATGATGGATATGGTGAGAGAAATGTATGAGGATGAAAGGAAGAGCACCATACTTAGAGAGCAGTTGCATTCCATAAAGGAAGAGAAGCAGTTGCTTTCTGACAAATTGTGGGAAATGGAGAGACAACTTCATATTGCCAATATGAACCTGAAAAGGATGCATGAGTTGGAGACACAACTCCTTGTTGCCAAAGAAGCCTTATTCAAGTATCAACTTGAAGAAGAGGTGAATAATTCCTGTTTGTCTTCAATTTCCTCTAAGAATGTTTATGTTGGTTCTTTTGAAAAACATGCTAGAGGCATAGGTTCCAAGTTAATGTCTAAGATGGGCTATGAAGGAAAAGGCTTGGGCAAACATGCAGAAGGTATTGTTGAGCCAATAATAGTTGAGGAAAGGCTCAAGTATTTGGGTCTTGGCTATGGACAAGCTTATGGAGAAAGTTCCAAAGCTGCCATGAAGACAATTGAAATAGTTCCAAGAAGGAGTTTCATTGCAGGTCTTTACCTCAAGAGTGTGAAGATTATATTCTTGGGGAATGCAATAGTGTGAAGCAAACTTTGCAGAATGAAGGTGTATATCAGCATACACTTGAACTAGAGCATTATGGAAACTCTGAAACCATTGAAGAGGTTGATGGTGTTCCAAAGGGAGCTACTTCTTTATTCAATTCACCTCTTCATGAAGGCAATAAAGGTGAAAGAGAAAGGTATAAATATGGTTCTAATCATATTCCTTTTGTTTATGTTCAGCATGGTAAATTTCCATATAAGTATGGGAAAATAATTGCATGTTCCTTTTGTGGTTTGGATAACCATAATGTTTCTAGATGTTGGAAGAGAGTGGCCACATACAAGAAACCTTTGAAGGAAAGGAAGCAAAAAGCCAAAGGTCCACTAGACAAGGCAAATCATGTTGTCAAGAAGATGCACATGCATTGCACTTACTGCCATAAACAAGGACATATTGCTGCAAAATGTTGGACTCTGAATCCAACAATGCTTCCATGAAACTTGAAGAAGGTGGAAAGAGAAAATGGCAGGAATAAAAAGAAAGATTCCATGATTGATGTGTTTCAGGATGATTCACATGTTGATGCCGATGTGTAGAAAAAGGTAGCACCTTTGAAATGGATTGGTAAGAAATGGTTAGATTTCTTATCCAAATAAGATTGCATGTCTATTGATATAATGCATCTATTTGCATTTCTTTGTTAATGGAATGCAAGTTGTAGGGTTTTACCAATAAGGTGAATGGAAAAGTTGAGTAGATAGACTCACTTTATTGTTGCGACATTATGTTCATTTCAGCTTTGAAAGTACAATGTACTTAAGCAAAAGTTGAAGGATGAAACATTATATTTCATTTCAGCTTTGAAAGTACAATGTACTTAGGTGAAAGTTGAAATATGAGATGCATGCACATGCTTGACGTGCATGAACACAGGGATGTTAATGATTTCCTTGTATTTAAACATGTATGTGTGATTAACTTGAAGGGTTGATTACTTTGTTGTAAACATGCATGTCATGCAATATTGACTTGGAAAAAGTTGATTTGGTCTCCAAGATGGAGATAATGATGAAGTGTTTCATCTTTGAAAAAGAAATTTAGAATTCGTTTTCTACATGCTTGGCTTGAAGGGTCAATTGTTTTAAAGGCATGTTTTGTTGGCTTGTTATCTAGTCAATCATTTGTATGTAGATGTAAAGACATGGAGGTGTTCACAAGATGTGAAATCTATTTCTTTTGTTGAAACAAGAGTTTAGGCCATCCAGTTGTTGTCTGTAATCCTATTGTTGTTAACAGTTGTTGTTGACAGTATGTCAAACAAGTACAAACAAAATTTTTGTGAAGAAGATGTAACTTCACATTTGTTTGAGCCACCTTGGATCAATGATCAAGGAAGAGAAGTTCGAACTACCTTCTGTAACCTTCTCAGCAGGAGTTCTACATGAAGTCAAGGAGGAAGACAGTTCTTCCCAAGAGGACCAACACATCTAGTAAGGAAAGTGTTCAGAGGCACTATGCAAGGCAAGTGTATGGAGGCTGAAAGAAGAGGGTGACGTACTCTCAGTTACTATTCAGATTAGTATATTAGTCTTTTCGAGTCCAAAAGATTTTTAGTGGGAAGGCATGATCCAAAATGGATCTTGGATAAACCTCTAAGTCTAAAAGACTTCATATAAGAGGTAAAAGGTGCTAAATGGCACAAATCCTTTGTAAATCTGAGTTGGATAAAGAAAAGGGTCAAAGGCAGAGTTTTATATAAATATCGCATTGGAAAGGATCAAAGGGAGGACTTAAGCAAAGGCAAAAGGACTCCCCGATAGCGATCTCTGATATAACGCATCGGAGGTAGGCTTCCATGCGATATCAAAACCCTGGGCATGCGACGTGTGACTTGTGATTGTGATGATTAGATCGGTGGATCGACATCGGTGATATATTTCGGGTGAGCACAATCAATTGGAAAGTTGTATAGACCCCCCGGCTATTGTGATAGCGATACGCGATACGCTGATATCGGCGATTGGGATTGCAACCATATAAAAGGTCATTGACCTATGCGCGACACAATTGCGATTAGCTATCAAGGCACATACTTGATAGGATTATAAACATGATTGCATATAATTTGAAATCTGGAATTTTGGATTTTCTGTGTATTTTCCATGTATTGGGTTGTTTTGGCCTACACAATGCGATTGTGATATCGTGATAAAGGGACAGACCTAAAGGGTTTATAAATGCGGCTACATATTATTTGAAGTCCGAGTTAAAGGCTCATGATGTGTTTTCGTGAGTTTTCCTGTGTATTTCCGTTACAAACAGGAATGTGTTATTTTGTGGTTTTCATCCTAGAAAGTGCCCACTGGTTCATTTCCATTTGGAAATAGCCATCACACCTGTGCCACGCTATGAGTGAGCGTTTCTGTAACAGGGATGCATTATGAAGCATGCAGAGCTGAAGAGCTGGGAAGGAATGATTCCTCATGATGAAAGACAAAGGAATGGTTGGGGGAACCGCAGAGTTGGAGGATTCCTCAAAAGCCAGAGAGTATGACTCTCACAGGGGGGGCTCACAAAAATGTAGTAGCAAAGAAAACTCTCTCTTCAGGAGTCTCCCTTCGAGGAGCTCACAATAGGCTCCCTTCAGGGAGTTTCTCTCTCTAGAGAGCTCACACTGTAACATCCCATAGTTGCAGAGCTGATAGAGGCATAGAGCCACCACAGGTTGGGGGAGAATTGCCCAGGGATGATTCCTTAGGACGAGGAAGGGGCAGAGAGCCCAAGAACTTGAGCACCAAGAGCCAGAAAGCCTGAGAGCTTCAGAGCTAGAGGGCCAAGTAGAGGTAGAGCCACTAGAGGTTGGAGGCAGAGCTAGATGGACAAAGCCAAATAGCTAAGAGAGCCAAAGCTAGATGAGCCAGAGAGCTAAGAGCCAGAGCCAGTTAGGTAGAGAACCAGAGTCGTAGAGCCAAAGAGCTCAAAACATTCTTCTAAGAGACATGGGATGTAATGAAGTTGTAGAATAGCGAAGAGATCAAATGATCAAGCTATTGTTGATGTCCGAAGTGTGCTGAAGATAGAAGAAGGAATTCTAGAGACAGTAAAAGAATTCTGAGGGAGTTGGTGCAAGCTAGGAGCTCAAGATAGCCCAGAGCATTGATTGAAGGAATCAAGTCCAGAGAAGCCTAGATCTGTCTGCAGAGTATGGACAGCCAGCGGGATAATATGGTATTCTAAACCCATAGGTGTGCTTGTAAACCAATGGAGTTAAGTGTGGAACTTATAAAAGAATAACTACCATAATCCCAAAGAGCCTAGTTGAGTTGATTAGAGCTCAAGGAGACATAGCCCAAGATATCAGGGTGAACTCCATATTATATTGTTGTCTTATGTGTTTGTTTATTTGCTGTGTTTTACTATTATGTGTGTTTATATATCAGTCATAAGCAAATAAACTTAAGGAAATTAAGCAGTTAAAGGCAAACATAAGCATACACCTATTTCTAGTGCTTATTTCCGCAAATTATCAATCATAAGCATAGATCTTGGGATTATATAAGCTTTGGAGTGGGAGAGGTTCTTGTAAGCATGACAAGAAGCCTTTAGTGCCCCATTTCAGATCATTGCAGCAGTTGGGATTTATCAAGAGTGATGTTAATCCCAATCTCTACTATTTTTTGGTAGAGAATGAGCCACTTATTCTGGTATTGTATGTAGATGACCTATTCCTAATTGGTTCATCCAGGCTCATCCAAGATTGCAAGAAGAATCTTGAAGCTGAATTCGACATGGAGGACCTGGGATTGATGCATTATTTTTTGGGGTTGGGAGTTTGGCAGAAGAATGGAGAGATCTTCCTTGGACAATGAAGGTATGATACAAAATTTTTGAATAGATTCAAAATGCAAGATTGTCGACCCATGGCTACTCCCATGATCACCAACTAGAAAAAAAAAGATGCATCAGAAGACAAGGAAGTAGATCCCACCTTGTACAAGCAGCTCATTGGGTCGCTTATGTATTTGGTCAACACTAGGAAATACATTTGTTTTGTTGTCAACACTCTTAGTCAGTTCATGGTGGAACAAAAAAGGGTGCATTGGGCATCAACAAGACACATCCTTAGGTATGTATGTGAAACATTTGAATATGGGTTGAAGTATTACCAAGAGGAGGATGTCAGTTTGAATGGGTTCACTGATGCAAATTGGGTAGGTAATTCATTAGACCGAAAAAGTACCTTAGGGTACTGCTTCAGTGTTCGATCAAGGATGATATGTTGGTGCAACAGGAAGAAGAAATCAGTAGCACTGAGCTCAACAGAAGCAGAATATATGGCAGCCAACATGCTTACATGCGAAGTTATATGGCTTTGAAAATTGCTTGTGAGCTTATTCATGAAAAGGATGGAAGTGACCAAGGTTTACTGCAATAATCAGAGTTGTATCAAACTCTCTGAGAATCTAGTATTTTATGATCAGTCAAAACATATAGATATTCGTTGTCACTTTATCAGACACTGTGTTCAGCATGGGGTAGTACAACTACAATATGTCCCCATAGGAGAGCAGGTGGATGATATACTCGCAAAGGCTCTCAGAAGAACTAAGTTCACTCAGTTAAGAGAGTAGATGGGTATGGTGGAAAATTCGTTTCAGTAGCTACAACAGTTTGTAGTGCAGGGATAGTTGACACTGGCAGTGTCAGCAACAACACAGATGTAGACATTCAGAGGGAGTTGTAGTACGGATGCAGTGTTGGAAGTGATAGTGTCAGTAGCAGTATAGTTACATCAGTAGCACAGTAGTTGGTGGATAATATGTCAGTCATAAGCAGCACATAGGATGATGCTTCAGAGTCAAAGTAGTATGTAGTAGCAACATATTGTTAGAGCACATTCCTTGGTAAGAGGGAGTGTTGATTTGGGGTAGCATAGGATGTGTTATAGGCCTCAAAATTTGCAAGAAGGATTAGACATGTGCATTCTCTAATACCCATAAATTGTTTTGGGAAATTCCACCCAGTTTTTTTTTTATTAAAATAATTAATTACTTTTAATGGAACCCTAAGGCCAAACTTAGGAAATTAAAATAATTAATGGGTATTAATCTAAAATGTGGGTGGAACTTCAAAAAGAAGGCAAAGATCAAGTCAAATGATCCTAACTATTGATTAGAATCTAATATGGGTTGTTTATTGATCAACGAGAGGATTATAAGAGGAGACTTGATGAGCACTTGGAGAAGACACCAGAGGTAGATACTCAGTTACCTGAGTAAGATTGATTTTCTCACTGGTCGAAGTTTAGCAAGATTGTTGGGCATGGGATCCCCCGCAACAGGTTTTGGGGCTCAAACCCTAGGTTTTGGTCAAAGATGGTGTAGAACTCCGTGAAGTATGGGCGCGAGCGGGAATTGTATAATCGAGTCATAGGGTTAATTGTAATTTAATGTAAAGTTGTGTCGGCCTACCCATGGTCCACGGACCATGGGATTGTATAAATTTAGCGAGGCTCTAAGTGTAAATACAACTAATGACAGCTAAGCTTAATAGAGAATAGATAGAATAGTGAAGGCATGGTTAGATCCTAGAGTGGAATCCAAAGTGTACTAGGTCGTGGTAGTAGGAAGAGGCTCTACAGCTGAGTGCACGGAGGCCTAGTAGAATCCACAGTTGAGTGCACAAACCCCTGCAGCTGAGTGCACAGGGTGGAGTCGGGTCTATACTTGGAATTGAAAGTTAATAAAGAGAATTTTACTCTGTGCATCTGTTCATACATCTGCCTTTGATTTTATGAATTACTTTTACTCTGTTTATTTATTGCGGACACTTTATGAATACTCATATGAATGCTTATATGTGAATTTAATCTAATTAATCAACTAACAGAGACTAATTAAGGAAGACTTAGGTAAATAACATGGGTTGTGTTGCAGCTAGAGCCGCTTGAAGACAATATCACAAGGTGCGGGGTGCCCATAGGTGCATGTAGCGCAGTAAGTGCGAAGGTTGGACCGCATACCAATCACTTCATATCAGACATCCCCAGGGTGCGGAAACTTGGTTCTAGCACCCTCCCATACTAATTCAGGTGAGACCTCAGTCCATGCTCCGCAGACTGTTGCCAAAAGGGCCAATAGTACCGAGATTTGCTTGGCTAAATCACTTCAAACTTGGGTCAAGCCCCACTAAGCCAACAAATGGTTCTGTTGCTGGGACCGAGATCTGCATAAGGGATGTCTGATGTCGTGCCCCTAGAACCCAACAAAAAAGGAAATTGAAGAGTGGTTGGACAAGAAGATTAATGAGTTCGCGACACAGAAAATAGAACTCTGCATGTATCTAAAGAAAAGTGGTTGGAGCGCTACATGTATATGGAAATCGACGAGATTTTCTTTGCATCCTTTCCTTATGAGTTGTATGAGTGGATCGCTAAGTTAGCTGACATCTAGGGAAGGTGTAGGCTCAACAAACTGATAGTGTGGACTCCAGAATTAGTGCACAGACTAGAAGCATCATAAGATAAGATCGCGTGAGCTGTACACCATTGGCTCAACCGGATAATAGGGGGTTTTATCACTGAGTTTGCAATAGACATGACCATGAGCTATAGTGAAGTAGAATGACGCTTTCTTAAAGGACCACGAGGTAAGTATATTAAGTCTTTGAATACCTAGATTAAGATGCTATTGTGTGATAAAAGGGTCATGTGAATACATTAATATTTGGGACTATGCGGAGCGGAAAAATCTACAAAAGCAGCGAAGAATTAGAAAACAGTCCCTTAATTTCACCCTCGTGAGAGAGCAAGGAAGAGCTCACGAAGGTCTCTTTGAGAAGCGCGGTTAGTTTGATAAGGCAGCACATTCCGCGGTTACCACTTCCACCCACACCACCACCCGCTTCACCTCCCTCACCTCCATCACCACCCACTCCACCTCCATAATTCAGTATGGTGAGCGTGATCGAACTACCAATATTCAGAGGAGTAGGGAATGAGGATCTGGACCAATTCTGGTTTGTGGTAAGAGGAGTATGGGAAGCACAAGGTGTCATGGATGAAAATATTAATAAGGCTACATTGGTGAGCGCGCTACAGGATCGCGCATTAACATGGTATATCAAGCATTCCAACGACCACCCAAACGCAAGGATAGCAAAGATCTAGAACATGTTAAACAAGGAATTTAGCAAACCAAAGTCAGAAACACAATCAATCATCAGGTTTAAAGAGATCGCGATGCTCCTAGGTGAGACTCCCTAGGATCTGGATCAACAGCTGAAGAGTACGATCCGTGAAGCCAATTTGACGTTGACAGATGGACAACATCGCGCATGGTTTGTAGCATCTCTGGCAATGCACTTGAGGAAAACGCTATCACAGCATAAACTTTCCACCTAGGCAGAAGCGTTGGAAATGGAAATGAGATTGCATGAGACCCCGATACAAGACCTTGGGTTGGGAGTTCAACAAATCCACGTGTAGCTACAAAATTTGTGTTTGGAAATGAAAATCTTGAAGCAGGATAGGGCATCACGGCCAGAGGCACGCGAGGAAGTATGGTGCATAAAGTGCAAAGGCCAAGGCCATGACAAGGATCACTGATCAGTATTCAAGAACTACTTGGCAGGAGGAGGGCCAATGCCGCTGAGACCGGAGTTGTAGGCAGGGCTGATGTGACACTCGCTTTATGGTGCCTGATTTGTCAGATAGGAGGGAAACATATGACAGACAATTTTCATTTGTTGCAGAAATATACACAGACACCCCAACAATTGTTTTGTAATTTCTGCAGGTCGGTAAGCCACGATGAGCGCACTTGCTGTAGTTACGAGCTTATTATGGATTGGACCCTAGCCTATAGGATGCAAACTGAAACACGAGCCCTCGACCCAGATGCAGGGATGGCGCGTGATGGATTTCAGGGGTGAGGTCAAGGAAGAGGTGGAATGGGACCAGGAAGAGGCCGCAGATAGTTAATTTGTTACAATTGTGGAGGACCAGGGCACTATGCCCACGATTGTAACAACTTGACGAGGATATCTTGTTCGTATTGTGCTTAGTTTGATCATGAAACAATAGACTGTCCTATGTTAATCACAAAGATGAGTGAAAAAGGGGTATTCCAGCCTCCCCCGACTCAGAATATACAAATGATGAGGTCTATGCCGCACGAAGAAGACCTAAATGTAAACATGATGTTCAGAAGCGGTACGGCCATGGGAGAAGATACGGGGAAACAACTAGAGGAAAGTACATGGGTTCGCAAGGCTCCTACAAAGGAACCTGAGTTTGACTTAGAACATGCAAAGGAGACATTCATGGAAGCTAAGAAGAGCTTTGCGGAGGCCTCCACTTCAGGAAGTAAGGATCAAACAGAGCCAGGAGTGGATCCTTCAATTCTCATTACCTTTCTAGAGACATGCATGAAACTGTTGTGCAACAACAAGGTAGTTAAAGGACTATAGGAACTGATCACTGGGTGTGGGGGTAGGAGAACTGCGTGTAGTCAGGAAATTGGGAAAGCATGCAATGCGCACTGGAAGGGAAATGAGGTTGACGCATAAATTGGTGAGTATGAAATGGATCAGGTAATCCTAGATCTAGGTTCGAACACGAACATATTACCAAAGAAAACATGGGAATGCATGGGCAGGCCCACGCTACAATGGTCCCCTATTCAATTACGAATGATGAACCAACAGAAGAATTTTCCCATGGGAAGGTTACAAGGGGTAACA
This sequence comes from Pinus taeda, assembly GCA_000404065.3. Classification (NCBI taxonomy): domain Eukaryota; kingdom Viridiplantae; phylum Streptophyta; class Pinopsida; order Pinales; family Pinaceae; genus Pinus; species Pinus taeda. The sequence goes on along the minus strand of APFE031254601.1, from coordinate 4,889 downwards.
GTTGATATTGAAGGCGTGAGGGCACATGTGGATTTTGAAGTAATAGAAATTGTCGATGACAACAATCCCTATCCCATGTTGTTAGGAATAGACTGGGCCACCGATATGAACAGAGTCATAAACTTGAAGAAGCACAAAATTATCTTCGAGAAAATTCACTATGCATAGTAGTCCCACTGGACAAAGCCGATGGAGTGCGCTACACTGAACCAGCGTGCGACGATGAAAGCGACGATGATCTTGATTGTATTTGCAAGATAACTATGGAAGACCAGGGTTGGGTGAATCTGACTGCAGATGGGAGAATATCGTGGGAGGGCGAAAGCTCTTGCACTTCTGATTTAGACGAAGAAATAGAGCAATGGCAGAATCGATTGCATGAAGTGACAATGCTGAACTGCAACATGATGGTTAGGTCACTACATTGTGTGACAACATAGGCAAGAGAGATGCCAACATATGATGGATTGACAGCGGTGGACAAATTCTTGAGAAAATTCGAAAGTGCGGTACTCGAACAACAGGAGTTCGATGCGTTGAAGTGGGCACTGTGCGCAATGCTTGCGGGATGGTGGATACACATCAAGGAAACTTTGAGGACTAGCGTGGATGCAGAAGGATGATGCGCATAGAATTTGGGAAACTGTAACTATGGCTAGAAGACAAATATGATGGACGAGATGACCCACTCATGCACCTCGCAAAATGGACCAAGGTCTATGAGGAAGAACCACAGCCCGAATGGGTACACTTATTTTACCATAACTTGGATGTAATACCCATGAACTAGTATACTAAGACAAAATTCCGACATGGTACGAGCAAATGGGATGTCTTGCGTGATATATTTTTGTTAACATTCACATTCTAAGACTGATGTTCAGATACTATTGACGATGAGCTACAAGCAGTAAAAGCCACCATCTTCAAAATACCATAGGAGCCATTGGAAATGCTGCAACTAGTATGGGAAACCTAGTTAAGCAGCGCTCTAGAATGTTATAATGTGTAGGTGGAGGAGGATGATGACGACCCCCAAAATATTGATATTCTAGAAACCAAAGGTTGTTGTGAGGTTCGAGGGCCATCAAATGAGGATCCCGACATCACTGAGCTACTAAAAACAAAGCAGGTAAACATTGGCATAGAAGCGGAGCTGAAGTATGCGAGCTTGGGGACTATTGGGATGATGCTACAATAGATAAGGTCGCTGAGTTACTTTGTGAATACCAAGACTTGTTCTTGACCAAAATCACGGACTTAAAATGGATCATTGGTGACTTAGGGATGATAAAGATCACTCTGAAACTGGATGTGAAGCTAGTTAAGTAGCGACCTTACCACTTGAACCCAAAGTATAAAGAAAAGGTCCATGACGAATTAGACAAAATGCTCGCAGCCAAAATTATTGAACCAATGGAAGAATCCTATTGGGTGAGTCCTATGGTAGTACAAGAGAAGAAACAGAAAGGTGAAATAAGAATATGCGTGGACTTTAGGAAGCTTAATGATGCTTGTGTTCATGATCCATTCCCGACACCATTCATAGATGAAGTATTAGAGAATGTTTGCGGTGAGGAAGCTTACTCATTCACGGATGGCTTCTCAGGATACCATCAGATCAAGATCACGTCGGAAGATAGGAGCAAAACAACCTTCGCAATAGAATGGGGTTGCTTCCAGTACACCGTTATGCCCTTTAGACTAAAGAATGCGGCAGCAATATTTTCACGCATAGTGGTGGCGACATTCAAAGAATACATCCATAGTTCTTGGAGGTCTATCTGGACGATTGGACTGTCTTTGGATTAGTTAAGCACCATGTAGCGAGCTTACGTTTGATGCTAGATACTTGCCACCAACACCAGATTGTGTTGAACCTTAAAAAGTCCACCTTCCTCATCCCCTTTGGCAACCTATTAGGCCATGTGGTCTGCAAACAAGGCCTGATGATGGACCCTGTGAAGATTGATGTTATTCTGAATTTGGAAGCATGCCCAGTGTCAAACAATTACGCGCTACTTTGGGGCACACTGGCTACTAAGTTGAAAAGTTCCCACATTTACAGACTGAGAACCTCATGACACAGAGTAAGGAGGGGTCTGTTACAATGCTAGAATCGTAGAAATGGCTGTGCGGTGTGGAGAAGGCAGGGCTACTCCACTTACTATGGATTTTGCATTTTCACCGCGCATCGATTATGATCTTTGTCATTAGGTAGCTTCTTTGCCTGGTACATGATGGGTACCTGTGGCTGGAGGAGCCCATTCCCATCACGGTGGAGCTTATTCATAGGATTTCTCAGCTTCCCTGTAAAGGAAGGGACCCTGTGGAAATAGCTGGCAAAAGTGGAGATTTAGCGCTCACAGAGGCTATGAAGAAGAAATACAAGTTGGAAAAGAAACAGAGAAGATATGTAATTAGTAGCATTCCAGACAAAGGGGTGCATGTAGCCACCCAGCTGCTGGCCAGGAAGGTTATGAGAAAATTTAGCAGTAACGAGGTATCAACGATGGTCGTCACGCTAGTTGAACATTGTGTGGAGGGGTCCAATTCAATTGGGTCGCCTTCCTCTGTGAAGAATTTCTCACCAACTGCAAGGAAGTCCAGGAACAGGGCAAGACCTCCCACTATGCATGGTTGCTCTTTTCCATCGTACTGGTGTCAGGCAAACTGCCTGAGGATAGTTAGTTCCCTCCTCTTGAATAGGACTTGCCAGAGGTGGAAAAATATGTGTCGCTTTGGGTGAAAAAGGACACCACGAGGATACCCAAGACCAAGATCTTCTAGGTGCTCATGGAGGCGAGCATCCAGATGTGGATCAACAAGAGGCCGTGCCTATCTCCCAAAGTGTACGATAGTCTACGAAGCTTTGTAGACTTCAAGGTGGATATGCACAACGTGTACATTAAGGCGCATAAGGATCCGGTGCAGAACTGGACCAAACTGTCGTTCATCACAATTGATAATGCCATTTTCGCTATGCTCGACTCATGGCCACTTGAGTTGCACGCCCTGGATCTGGCGACGCGCGATAAGGAAACAGTACAAAAACAAAAGGATGCCACCAAGCTGCTGGCTCAGTAGAAGCATAATGAGCAATTGTCTGAGGAGGTAAGGGCTTTCCGTGAGGCAGCGAAGGTCGCCGCATAGCAGACTAAGGGTTCCAAACAAGAAGCAACAACACAGGCAACAGGGGCCACCACGACGTGGGAAGAAGGAGGCCCAGACTTGACCATGGGGCAATGAACAAAGGACATAGTGGAAGGCGTAGACCCAAGCATGACATATACACAACTAAAACGACCACGTGGTATGGAATGAGCAGGCCCACGGAAGAAGATAAAGGCTTCCAAGCTGGACAGCGAACCCATTACACTAACAGAGGGTGACCTCTATGACATCATCGACATAGTTCCCAGGTCACCAGGGAAGCGCTCCAGGAAGCAATGACGAAGAAATAGAATGTGTTGGGGGCCCTCAAGGCGCAGCTGTAGCAACTTCAAGTGTGGCCCCCATAGGAGGGAATGGTAGCCGCCTATAGTGTCGCAGGTACATCAGCAATGGAGTAGTTGTGGGGTCCAAAATGGCTAACACCATCGCACTGCTGGAAGGAGCACCGACATCGGACAACATGCAGGATACAGCCGCGGTGGGCCAGATCAAGGGACTTGGCCTAAACTCGGATGCCCTTCCACAGGATATATTATAGCAGCTACAAGATAGAGTGATAGCAGAACTCTGCGTGAGGGAAGGACGCACGGTACAAATGCTTAGCAAACAACGAATCAACATTGAGAAGCTTAATCTACATCGCAATGAAGCACTAGCACAGAATCAACAGCTGCAGCAGATAGTAGAGCAAGCATGTCGTCGTGCTCCAGAGTTAGAGATTGCAACCGACCTACCAGTTGGAGTGCGAATTCACAGATTGGTTGGTGGATTCCGCAAGGCAGAGGAGGAAGCAACGAGGATACAGCTGGACCTCAACCTTCAGATTGCCGAACTGTGATTAAAGGCGCAGTCATCCATGCCCCTGGAAGTTAGGGAACAACACGTTGGCACTATCCAAAAGGGGCTAGAGGAAATAAGACAGGCAGTGCAGGACTGTACTATGATGTTGGAAGAATCCCTCGTGGTTCTCACTTCCTTATAGGAGGACCCCACCATACAACACCTGGAAACAGAAGCACGAGAGCTTCAAGTGAAATATGACAGTGTGCACAGAAGGGCGCAAACAATTTTCCTAACCCGGTGGTTGGTGAAGCTATAGCAAGTGAAGGCATTGAAAGAACAAGTGGATGCCACATGACAGAAAGAGACAGTACTTAAAGAACGCATCTAGCCTTGGATTGATGAGGCTTTCCAAATCACTGCCGATATCGAACAAAAGCTCACACAAATGAAGGTGATGCATGCTTTAAGACAAGTATTTTCCCCTGATAGCGAGCATTCAGCAAAAAGAGTAAAGCAAATCCAGCAAATGGTAGAACAGTGCACTGTGGACCTGTTGAAGCCCCGAAAATTGGGTCGACAACAAGGGGGATACCCACCCGGTTCGGACCTTGGTTGGCAGCTACTTATCCGTTTGGTATAGTGGGTCCGACTGGGGATAATGGGACCAGTTTCCCAATCTGAGGGTGTGTGCGTGTGTGTAGAGTTGGATGAAGCTGATCTAAGAGTACTTAAAGCTAATTTAATTCAGATTCTTAAACTAAGTCTATGCTATTGTAATCTAATGAGAAACAACACATCTAATCTACACTAACCCGGGGTGTATATCTTCTATTATGCGATCTAAAGAGATTTCAAACAATAACTGGTAATAAAGATCATTTAGCTATCATAAGAATAGAAATCAATTAAGATAAACCACTTGCATAAGAAGT
>APFE031254599.1:4968-67419 GCA_000404065.3 Pinus taeda | reverse complement strand
ACTTAAAATATTTCAATGAAACACATCAAGCGTGATAAATCCTTAATTGCTCACAAAAACATATATGATAAGCACAATTAAAATAACCATTCAACTCATAAACACAGTAATAATGCATAGATAGTACTACTCGATATATGTTGACTCTGCTCATAAGTGAAACATTAACGGTTCCGCTTTCTATTAAGATCACTAGAGGTTACTGTAGTGCAACCCAAAATATTTCTTGCCAAAATTCAGAACCTCTTCTTCATATCAATGAAGGGGATTTATAGCTTCTAGTGAAAATACAAATATAGTAAAGTACCCTAAAAGACTAGAATGGTTTTAACAAACCACAGTTGAAATAAAGTAAAAATACAAGAATAGATTATAGTTGTAACAAATTGACTATGGTTGAGATGAAGGTTTATCTCCCATAAGCTGTCGAAGTTGACATATATCTGTCATTGGCTTCAATTCAGGTGGTTAATGAGGCTATATGTGCATCCGTGTAGTGAGTATCTCATCGTTGAGTGTTGGGAGAAGATGATTGTTCATGTTGGAGAGACACCTCAACATTAGCCACTCACTATGAGGTTTAATTAAGAAATGTCAATGGCATTCCAAGTCATCCTTTGACAAATTCTTGATGTTATCAATCTTCTTCTTCGATGACTTCTACCATCTTTAGTTAACAATTTAACGTCGGGCAAAGTATCCTCAGGGTAGCCTAAAATCAGGTTGGCCTACAATGAACTGTCAATGATAGATTCAGTGAGATTGTTTGAAATATATCTCACACTAAAAATTCCCATTTCTGCATGCTTGATTTTTATTTCCCACTCTTGGAAGAAAATCTCTTTCTGTGATTCTTCAATTTTAGGGAGATCAAATGATCTCCCTTCAGTACTATCTTTCCATTCTATATAATCTAAAATCTTCTCCTCAAACTCCCTATAGTATTTCCTCACATCAGACAATTGATTCACTAATGAATAACTTGATTGACATAATTCATGGATAGTGGTCAATTTATGACAAAAAATAACCTATTGTTGAGAAAGGAGATTGTTTAGTTCTCCTGCTTCCTTCTTAAATTTAGCTATCTCAGGATTCACCTTCAATTGCTTAATATTTCGTTAAAGTTCCTAGATTTGAGTATCCCTGCTCTTCATATCAGATTCATGTTGAATATTTAAGTAATTACATTTATTTTGTAGTTCTGCAAGCTGTGCTTTCCATTGTTGAGCGATTATTTGTTTTTCATTCTCAAAACCTTGTTCTAGATGCATAATCATTTCGTATTTCTACCTTAGGAGTTGTTGTACTTTAGAGGTTTTATCGATAGTAGCATCGGAATATGCTCCTGTAAATTGAGAGAGTCTCCTGAGATCCTCAACAGGGGTAGCTTGAGTATTGTTCCAAATTACATTAACGGAAACATTACCAGGGACTAAGGTTTGGGTTGTTTAATTCTCCTTCATTTTCTTTGCCTACTAACCACAAATCTATATTTTGGACTATAAAACATATCAATAGGAGTAATTTTTTCAATTTTCAGAACGACCTCAAAGGTCGAGAATAATGGGATAACTTCTAAATCATCAGTGTCCAAAGCTTTATCGGAAGCCTCAATAATAAGTGAGGTATTCCTCGTAACTTTTGGGGGTCTATGTAATCTTTATCTGGAATGGAGTCTTCAGACTTTTAGGATCTGTTTCCTTTTTGAACTACTCCCATATTGCATCCAATTTTTTTTTTTTCTCTGTTAGAGTTTCTTATGCCTAAGAAGAAGAGGAAGTACATGTCTCTTTTATCTGAGATACATTAGGGACCTCTGTTGTACTAGCCAAGTCTTTATCCTTCTCTATATTTTATTGATGGAGAATCAATAAATCCATATGAAAGTGAGCTATCCTTTTATTCATGTACTGATTAAATTGAATCAATTCCTTAGGACTTAACTATGCTGCTGCTTATTTCTCAACCTTTGCATAGATAGAAGCTGATTCAAATAAATCATTAAACTTGTCTGGCTCATTTGTGAATTTTAAGTTTTGCTAGTGCAGTGAAATTCTTGGGAATATCATTAGGGTCATATTATCTATTAGGAATAGTTGGGAAATTAAAACATTGAATTTTTACAAGCTCAAGGCTAGGGTGCCTAAAATTGTCAAGAGCATAGAGACCACATTGAATAGGGAAGGTAGTCCAAATTGTCTTTTAGCATCTTTGAAAACCTTTGAAAGGCCATTCGCTACAGTTTGGTAGGAAATCTCTTGAGCTAAGAATTTATCAAGAACATAAAGGGGAAACACATGAGGGTGTGCAAGACTGTCGAAGATCCAGATATAAGTGAAGGATTCTTCTCCAAACCATCTTCCAATTGATATTAAATCATTGTTGGATTTAGGTGAAACTCTAGGATCCTTTTCATCAAAGACACTTTGGTGAATGTATAGCATAACTCCATGGAAAGTTTTATAGAAATGTAGATGGAATTTAGATTCCCAAAGTATGTCATGATAGATATGGATATGTGTAAGGTCCTCTACGACCCATTTCCAACATATGGCATCCATTATATAGCCACTCATATAGAAAGGAGGAACAAGTTCGGGCAAAAACTTTGTTTTTTTCCTATACTTCAATATTTGAGTGGCTAAACTGTAATATAATATGTTACCCCAATATTTAATATAACCATCAGATGCAACATCAATTAGTGGTACCCATTGGTATGATAAATTATGGGTATTAGGGTAACCATAAATTCTACACATCATAGTAGCTATATAACATAATGGTCCAACAAGGGAAGCAACAACATGCATACCCTTTTCCTCATGCTTGTGTTTGATGGGATCTCTTCTCCATTCTTTGATGGGTTCTGACTGATCCTCATGTTCACTCATGAATTCCTATAAAAATTGCTTGTCATATTTTTTCTAAGGTTATGGCAGATGATACATCATGCTCAAATCACTTCTGGTAAATGACCTAATGACTATCTTCCTCTGAGTCATGCAATTCCTATATGCAATATTCATATGGTCGATAACCAATTTGACCCTATCTGTATAGGGCATGATATTGGGTCGGGATACAATCCTATGTAGGAATGAATTGGCAAAGTCACTCTAGGTAGTTTCCGAAACATGGGTAGAATCATCAGCTATGGCTATTTTCTATGTCACCATAGGTTCTTCATCTTTAAATGGTTTATAAATGGCTTCGCAAGAAGAGCTTCCATCATTGGGAGTACATGTTGTATATGAGAATAATGTAGGCATTTTAGTAGCTTCAGGTGAAGGAGTGACTAGTTGTTGTTGAACAACGAGTTTCTTCCTGGGTTTAGTTGCCCTAGACATTTCTACTGATATTTTATTATTAGGGATGGCTGGTAGAGGAAAACACAGGAATAAGTGGAGTCTTCCTTAACTAAATAATTTCTTAGATCAAATAGCTAACTTCATATCAATTCATGTCTTTTTGAGGAAAACCTAGTGATATCAAGTTGCAATAATCAAATTGTTTAGAACTTCGAAATCATAAATTTGTTACCTTTGGCAATTAAATGATAAAGCATGGGTTTAAATGGGCTTTTGTACATGTCATCATATCATAGGATTATATTTGAGAAATATTATGGTTGTATCTTTGAAACATGAGATATTATTACTTTTTGATAGGCATTTATTATTAAAACATAACAACTAAAAATATAAGAGAGAAGTAATATCGGAGGTCTTGTATCAGAGGTTTGGTATCGGGGGTTGAAAAGCATGACAACTGATAGGAAGTTCTGATAGGAAAGTTTCGATACATGTAAGAGGGGTTTATTGGAGGATTGGAGGCTTGGGAATATCAAAGATCAACAAGATGAGGATATCAGAGTATTGGAGATGTCTTATATCGTAGGATGGGTGAAAAGATATATTGGAGGATTGGAGGATCAAGATATCAGAGTATTTTGAGTGATTCTTATATGAAAAGTTATGATATTCAAAAGCTCCAATAATGCTACGTGGTAATACTGTGGGGTCAGACCTTTTATTATTGTATAAGTAAAGAAGCGCTTTATTTACATTTCAACTCAGAATATTTGATAAATTTAATCAGGCAGGGATTTATCGCAACTTATCCTATGAGACATGTTACAATATTAAAATATTATGATAAGTTTCTTCTAATAATACATTTTAAACAAAAGCTTATGGGTAGCTTATTTATGGATATGTGTTATGAGTCCTAGCTCCAATATGAAAGATCCGATAAGGGAATTTTCTTATTTAGCCAAGTTTTTTGGTGACAAAAAACTAATACTGTCTTATTTTATTAAAACTAGGGATTTTATTAAATTTAAAAAGGCCCCATTTTATTAGTTCTACTATAAACCTTAATGTGGGGGGGGGGGGTGTTGAGTACACAACACATCCTTATGTGGAAAAGTTTGTGATTGTATTCATTGATGACATCTTGATATATTCTAAGAATGAGGAAGAACATGTCGAACATTTAGCATCAATATTGATATTGCTGAGAGATCATCAGTTGTATGCTAAGATTAGAAAATGTAGTTTCTTCCAGACATAGGTACATTACTTGGGTCATGTGGTTTCCAAGGAAGGCATAGCAGTGGATACGAAAACGATGAGGGCCATTATGGAGTGGGAAATTCCTAGAAATGTGTAAGAGGCAAGATCATTCATGGGGCTATCAGGTTACTATATAAGGTTCATCAAGCACTTCTCTCACATTGCATATCCTATTACATCACTGCAGAGGCAAGGTAATAAATTTCAATTGACAGAGGAATGTGCATCAAGTTTTGAGAAGTTGAAGCAGTGGTTGATGAATGCTCTAGTGTTAAAGGTTACAAATATGGACAAAGAGATTGTGGTATGTATAGATGATTGCAAGAGAGGACTTGGTGGAGTCTTAATGGAAGACAGGTAGTGTGCTATGAGTCATTGAATTTGAAATATCACTAGTAGAATTTTCCAACACATGATCTTGAGTTGGCAACGATTATCCATGCATTGAAGATGTGGAAGCATTATCTTATTAGTAGGAGGTTTGTATTGATGAGAAATCATAGTGGGTTGAGGTACCTATTTCACAAACTGAATCTGAATTTCAGGAAAGCTATATGGTTGGTCACAATTAGTGAGTTTCACTTTGAGATCAAGTTCATTAAGGTAAAGGAAAACATGGTTGCATATCCTCTTAGCAATAGAGTACACATGAATCACATAATTCCTATGAGTTCTTATGGGACATACTTATAGGACCAAATCTTACAAGAAAGACAATAGGATGACACGTACATGGAGCTTATGCACACGTTACAATAGGGTATAGGTGATTAGGATGTGGACTATCATCTTGCAGTAGTGTTGTATTGTTCAACAACCCCCATTTTAATATATTATAAATTTCCTATTAAATTTACTATATTAAAATAGGGACCCTTTAGTTTCAAAAAGTCTTTGATTTTATTTCTTAAAAAACAAAAAATTTAAAAAATAGAAAATCAACACAAAAAAGTGTTGGAAATAATACTGAGAGGGGGGTGAATCCGTATTATCAGATCTATAATTTTATTTCCTAAACAGATTTATATACGCTACTTTAGTGAAGTGAACTAGCTTGTACATGCAACTGTACTTAAAGCAACCAACGTATATGTAGAGAACTTTTGATTTAGACAATTTATCATGTATTGAGATTAAACCAGTATATTAGAGATTTATTAGATAGTGCAGTAAAAGCAGAAAAAAGCATCACACATAAGAAACACACATGAACACCAAGATATAAGGTGGAAACCCAGTGTGGGTAAAAACCACCTGCTGCTGTCATCTCTGTCTTCTCTTTAATAATAATAAAATATGTTTACAATCTTGTAATGGTGCAGACTCATATCAGTATGTAGGCACCCACCTGCAGAAGGCTACAACCTTCTCTCATTCTCCAGCTACTACTGGAAGGGAGCTACAACCCCCTAGCTCTTGTACTAGCAAATATGTTTACTAGTACATAGGTGCTATCCTACAGAAAACTCCACTCTTCCACCAGGGACCACGTTTCATGAATTTTCAAACTAGATACTCCTGGAACACAACACCACAATATGGAGGCCACGTTTCATCCAATTTTCATATTGGACCCATCAACAACATTGAAACTTAGAAAATCATAACTGCAATACAACCATCAAATACATCTGCATCAACCAATCACTAAAACTCAATCATTAATTTCTTAATCAACCACAAATGAATCAATCAATCACTTGACAACCCATCATCACTGAAGCAAATCACAATCAATAAATCTGATCATTTAGAACACTGTCACCTGAATACAGTCACCAAAACAAAAAGCAGAACCCATAACTCTGCAATAGCAAAAAGAAACAACTGAAACTTTAAACATCATGCTTCATAAGGTATACGCTACTTCCATGTGTCGAACTAGCATGTATATGCACTTTTATCAAAGGGAACCAACGTACAGATCTGCAAATTCAAATTTATGATGTATACGCTACTTTGATATGCTGAACCAGTGTGTATATGCTATTTTACTAAAACGAACCTGCGTACAGATCTATAAATGCTAACTTAAAACATCAAAACTATTCTAGACTTCAGTCATACCCAAATCATTACATTTATAGAATAAAACATGCACCAGTATTCAGATCTAGACTGTTCAAGATCAAACCACATAATGACAATACTCTTAAGCCTTTATGATCCCGGGCCATTAACCTTCATCATCCATATAGGTGCATCCTTAGATTAGATCAAGCAAACCATCAGAAGCTCATTAACCCACATATATGATCCAATGCTTCATAAGATATTCAAATCCTTACACACATCTAGCCTAATGATCTTCTCCTCCTTATATTGTTTTAGGCATTTCTCAATACCATGGACCAAAACTACTTAGGACTAATACCTTGGACCAAATACCTCAGACCAATCAAATACCTTGGACCAAGAAATACCTTGGACCAAAAAATTTTGGTTTTCCAAGATATACGTGCTTTTACTTCTCTGAAAGTGCGTGTGTAAGTATACGCTCCTTTTGTTCACTAAACCTGCGTGTATATACATTCTAGACAAGGTGAACCTACGTATACCTCTCTTTCTTCATTCTTTGAAGTCTGATCTATAATTCTTTGTTGTTGACCTGCTGCATTGTAATCTTTCATCTGAGTGAGTTGCCATCAAGGACAACACCTGTATCATAATGCCAACAAAAAACTGTTAATAAAATCGCATAATCAAAATTTAATACTTATGTTTTTTTATTAAAACCCAAGTATTAAACCTTGATTATTGAAATCATTTACAAATAGCCCCCAAGACCAAGACTATAATTAGGCTTTAAAAGCCTCAAGTATTAAACAATATTGGGTTATCAAAATAAAATTAATAAATCGAAGTTCAATTAAAATATGAATTATCAACTAATTCTTTGACTTATCAAAATCCCGCTTCTCTACATCGCAAAAGTTCCAAAAGGAAAATACCCCTTTTCTAATGCCAAAGCGATTGCTTTTTTAATCCCCAACCTGACAGGAAAGTTAATGCAATTCTATAAATCCCCGTGTCTGCATATCTCAATAACCGCAGACTTAAGTCTCAGCCTTAACCGATTGTGATATGCAATATTCAAACCAGACCCGATCACAGATTTAAATCCGCTGAATAAAATTATCGCATTCAGGACATTTCTATATCCAAAGGTTCAAGTCCATAACTCACTTCGCACCATCGATTGCGATATGCGATATAGAACGAACCAAATAGGATTATACATGCCAATCCATAAATTCCCCGCGTCCACAACTACTGCAGTTACCAAAGGGTCATGCCTCCTGCCTCATACCAATTGCGATTGCGATCAACTGGGCCTCAGGGGATTATACACTCCAGTTCATAAATCTCCCGTGTTCGCGGCTATCACAAATTCTAAAAAAACATGATTGCTCCATTCCAAGTCCAATCTCCTAATATGAAACACATTTTTTTTGAAAATAAATATTAAACGAGAAAGTGTTTAAATAAGGGAAGCCCCAACGAGACCATCCCTCTTCTACGTCACCATGACATCATCCTCCATGTCATCTGCCATGTCAGCAATGACAATAGATCCACGTCGCCATTACGTCATCCCGCAAATCACAAATCACAGTATTTCTAAACTGATAGCCATTTGTCTTTCCATTGTTGCGATAGCGATATGATTTGAGAAGGCCCCCTTTGGATTTTGTGTGAAGTACTCTTGGTCTAAAAGTGATTGTGATTATTCTGGGTTCTGCCCCTAATTTTTATGAAATTGTGATTTATACTTGATTGATTGTAACTTCCCAATTACAAATCGATTGCAATTTAATCAAAATGGCACACATTTTTTTATTCAATTTTATATGAAAATACAATCTCGATTCATGATTTACTTATCCATGACTTATCTGTTCAAGTACAAACATAAATCAAAAGTGAGGAGGAGATAGCTATGTAGAGGAAAAGGAAAATTCATTCCTTAGAATCTACAAAAAGCGAGGATATTTAGATCGAAAGTCAAAGATAATAAGCCAGAAATGGACAACTGTTTTTTATTTTTCATGATTCAAGGAACTTCATTTAAAATTTTCAGCGTTCTGCACAAACCTGCTATTTTTAAACAATTTGTATTATTATTTAAGTAGACATGATGGATCGAATTAATGTTCTAGAATTTGACAGAGAAATCCTAAGGAAGAATTTTCACTTCTGTATTTCTTCTTGGATATTTGTTTGAATAGAATTTTCAAATCATGGCCTCTTTTTTTTTTGCAAAAAAAATCTTGAGTTGTTGCATTTCTATATTACTTTAAAACATTGGAGCAAAGGAGAAAAGGCTAATACTGTTAATTTCTTGAAAGCAAGAATTTTTTCATACGGGTATTTCTATAAGTATTTCAAAATGATTATGTTTTCTTTTATTGTTTGTAGTTTCTCTCTGTTTCATGTTATATGCATTTCTGTAAAACAACATTAGCATAAATTCATTTCTAAATATGTTTAAGTGCTGCAATATTTTAATGACATGTATCAAAGATAGTTAATGATATTTTGATTGTTATATAAGCTTATCATATTTATTTTAGTTAATTTCTTAATTAAAAGAATTAATTTAAAGTGTTCTTCAATTCTGAAGTAAATGATTAATTTCTTACTCATCTATTAAGGAAAATTATTCTAGACCACAATCAAACTGTTAAACCCGGGTAATAAGTAGATTATTTTCATATATTTTATATTTTAGTTATAAATCATTCCAAATTCCATTTTTTTATCCCATTATAAGAATTTCATATTCATTTTATTACCTCTCATTTGGAATTTGGTCCTATTATATCCAGTCGGAGCCACTACCCCAAACGGAAAAGGTGTTGCTTTAAGGTCTGGACTGGATGGTTATCTCCCATGTTGTTGCAATGATTTTCGAGGCATCAACATTTTGGCACTAGAAGGAGGGCCACGACTATGAATGGAAAAGAGAACTCAATCTAAATTAACAATCCATTCCAAGAGTCACTCCCCCTCAAGATCACCTCCAACTTCTTGATCCTCATCTCAAACTCCCATTTCTAGATTAGAAGTTAAGCAATATCTCCAAAAATCTCCTAGAACACTATCCCCATCGATTGATTCACCTTCTTCTCATCAGGAATTAGAGGTTGAAAATTTAATTGAAAAATTAGAAATATTTTCTATCTCTGGTAAAAAACATCAACGATCAGAAATATCTTAATGTAGTGTATCTTCATCTTTTCAACCTACTCAGATTCTAACTCATTCTTAAAGTAAAAAAATTAGAGATACTTCATTCGAGTTTCCTCTCTCTTCTTTCCAAAAGAAGACTAAGAAAATTGAATCACAAACATCTACTAGTGATATTTTATCAAATTCCCCACCGCAACCACCTTCATTCCCTCCGTTTATTCCCACTTCTTCTTCTCAAATTACTGGTGCTAACACTCAACTTGCTTTTACTTCCACTCAAACTCCAACAATGGCCGGACAACCAGTCAGACCATGGCCTAATCTTGGTGTTGTATGAATACCAACTCCCCTTCATGCTCTACTTAAACATCCTGAAAGATGGCTGCCAAAATTCAATCTTGGTGATGGATTACCTGCTGAATAACATCTCCATAATTTTATGTTAGCTATTAATGTTAATGGAGTATCTGAACAAGATTGTGTAGAAATATTATTTCCCTACACTCTCCAAGTATCTGTAGGATCCTGGTACTTTTCATTTCCAGCCAAATCTATTACTAGTTGGGATATTTTTGAAGAACAATACTTAACCATGTTTGGTGATGATCCCACTATTGTTACTTTGATTAATGATCTCGCCAAACATAAAGCAAGTCCCAGTGAAAAAATCAAGGATTTTAATTCTAGATTTAATAAACTCTTAAATAAAATCGCAGATACATCTAAACCTAGTGCTGATGTATAGAATGAGTGGTATATATCTTCCTTACCTTCAAATATTGTAATTTTTGTCGATAGGGCTAATAAAATGACTCTAGCTGAAAACATGAAAAAAGCATTAACAGTTGAGAAGAGGATAATTTATTTAGAAAAGAAAACTACATCGGATGAAAGAAAAACTAAAAGGGTTTCATCTAATGATGAATCAAAAGGGAAAACTCCTAAAGATCCCTTTGATCTTGAATGATTACAAAAAGTCCTAAAAACTATGTCTAACGAGATGGTAGAGATTAAAAAACAAGTAGATGAATCTTCTTCCAAGAAACCATTTAGACCTTTCAGAAGAAATCAACCAACTAATCCTCAACCTCCAAACACCATATCAAATGTTGAAACTGATGGTGAGGTTGAGGATGAAGTAACATTCTCTGCTGACAAATTCCAAGATGAACAAATTTTTGAGTTAAATGGATGTGGGATTTCATTCTTCCTTTATCTGATAGTGAAAATGAACATGAAGCACTACATGTTAGCACATAAATTAAAGGTCTAACTGATCCTATACAACCAATTTAAAAACAAAAACCTTTAACTCCTCTTGCTAAAGATAAAGTTGTTAATAAACAATCCACTTCTACATCTAATCAAGCGATTCCTTCTTTATCTAATTCTCTGTCTCCACCCAAAACCTTAGTAGTTTCAGATAATATTGAGTATAACATAGTAGAGGATATGAAAAAATTAAAAGCAAATATCTCCCTCTATGAACTCATTAAACTCAAAGAATAGTGGAAGCTTTTATTGAAAGAATTGAATGCAGTGCCTGCTTCTCCTCTCCCTATTGTTGTAATATCCAAAGCTGCAAATGGAATGGGTAAATCTCATGTTAATTCATCGTTTGATTCTTCTGATGCTATTTTGATAGGTGACAGATCTAATTCACATACCCCTCCTTTCCTGTTAACTTTTGAGATATTCAACAAAAATGTACATAACTTCTTGGTAGATTCAGGAGCTTCTTCAAGTCTTATGCCATATTCAGTTTGTTTAAAATTGAACATATCTCCTAAAAAATATGCAGTTCATATTGTGAAACTCGATAGGACAAAAGTAGAAGTCATAGGAGAAATGAATTCAGTCCTCATTCGATCATCTTCAAATCCTAAAGTTTGTCAAATAATTAATATACTAGTTGCTGATATTCCATATTTCTATGGTTTTATTCTTAGTAGGTATTGCTCAGAAAAATTACACAGTTACTTTTCCACCGATTGATCTCACTTGTGGCTTCTTTACAATGGTAAGCCAAATCAAATTAAAATAAACTGAGAAAAACACATGAAAAATTTGGTAACAGATTTCGAAGGTGAAAATGAGCCAGTAGCATTTAAAAATAACATCCTTGGGAATTTCTCTACTGAATCATTTTTTGAGAATTTCAACACACAAATGTCACCTTTGTTGAATAATTTAGTAACTTCCCAAGAAAAGTTTTCACAAACACATTCTTCTAGATGTGTAAATATGTTAGAAAACCCATTAGTTAACTCTTTGTTTTGGAAATTGTATTTTGATTGATCAAAGTCAAGTGATGGTTTTGGATTGCAGACTACTGTGGTGTGATTTTTGAAAAGAGCTCGGATTATCCACAGTGCTCATGTTTCTTAGTCGACGTTTCGAGTCTGAACCTAGACTCATCTTCAGGACAAAATGTGGATAATCCTGATGGTGCAAGAGAAAGTTGCATATTGGTTAATCCTGAAGGTGAGAAGACAATTCTAACTTGCAGGTTAGAATTCAAATGTACACATTTTTTTTGTAGAATATGAAGCATTGGTCCAAGGTATGTACAAAGAAATAGGCCTTAACGATAAAGAACTTCAAGTTTTTGGAGATTCAAAAATTGTAATTAAACAAGTAAGAAACACTATGCATTCCATTTTTGGACACTTAAAGCATTATCAGTCTTTAGGTCAATCTCTCACTTCACATTTTTTAGCTTTTAATATTTCTTCTATTCCTAGGATTCATAATTCTAGTGCTAACCTTCTCGCTAATGTTGCATCAAAACTAATTCCATAAGAAGATTACAACCCAGATAGATTTTCTATATAGTTAATTTTTAGACCATCCATTCCTGATAATATCACCAATTGGCGGGTATTTAATGATGATGAAGACGTCTTAAACTTCTTAACTTCAGAAAAATCGTATGATTACCAAATAAGTGATGAAGATTAACACGAAAATCAATTAAAAAAGAAAATCAATGATAATCCCATACAAAAATCTATAGTTAAACTTGAGTATCTTTACAATTTAAAAGACAAATTAAAAAAGGTTACTAATTCAAAACTTCAAAGTTCAACTTTAGGATTTGAATTAATAAACCTTGGGGCAGATCTTAAACCTCATAATATTAACTTAGGACTTGGTCTCTCATCTGATGAAAGATTATCCTTCATTCATTTTTTAAAGAAATATAAGGATATATTTGTTTGGAGTTAGGAGGATCTCAAAACATTTGACACCTCCATCTTTCAACACACAATTCCGATGACATCTAATGATAAACCTGTCCAACAAAATTAAGGAAAATTCATCGAAACTTAGAAAGTCAACTCAAAACAGAATTGAATAAAATCCTTAAGGACAAAATAATTTTTCTTGGTAGGCATTCAAAGTGGGTTTCCAACTTAGTGCATATTAGGAAGAAAAATGGTGATATTTGCATTTGTATAGATTTTAGAAACCTTAATAAGGCCAGTCAAAAGGATAATTTCCCATTGCCTACTATGGAACAAATTTTGCAATTAGTTGTAGGATCAGAACATATGTCTTTCCTTGATGGATTTTTAGGATACAATTAAATCATGGTCCACCCAGATGATAGGATTAAGACTATTGAGAACCAAATGGGGAACTTATGCCTACCAAAAAATGCCATTCGGGTTAATAAATGCAAGGGAAACTTTCCAAAGGGCTATGGATATAGATTTCAAAGGTTTGTTAAACAAAACAATGGTTGTTTACTTAGATGACATTATTGTTTATTATAAGAAACAAAATAACCATTTACATGACTTAAAACAAATCTTTGAATGTTGTAGAAAATAAGGGATTTCATTAAATCTAAAAAGGCATTTCTTCGCTCTTAGTAAAGGAAAACTTTCAGGATTCATTGTATCCAAATATGGAATTTATATTGACCCTGCTAGAATAAAAGAACTTTCATAAATTTATCTTCCACATAATAAAAAATCCATGCAATATTTTCTCGGACATATCAATTTCGCCAAAATATTTGTCCTTGATTTTTCCCAAATCATTCTACCATTACAAGAAATGATCAAGAAAAAATCAACCTTTAAATGGGGTCATAATGAAAGAGAATCTTTCGACTAATCAAACAAGCAATCATTAATGCTCCCTCTCTAAGTACTCCTAATTTCTCTGATCATCTCATCTTGTATACTTTCACTTCTTCAACATCTTATGTTGTTGTCTTAACACAATTTAATGATAAAAAAATTGAAACGCTTATCTCTTTTTTCGGTTCAAATTCTCAAGGTGCTGAACTGAATTACACACAGGCAGAGAAACAAGAATTTGTTGTTAAATATTGAATCCATACAGGTGATGATAGTTTTAGATAGAGGAGGAATGACCTGTTATAGAGTTTTGTGAACCCAAAGTTTCAGACTACCAAGTGAGTCCATCATCAGGTGATGAGTTAATAGATATTCTCTAGATTTTAATGATTTATCCAAGAGCTCTATTTAGGGTATATATAGGTTTTTTTAAAGAATATATATATGAAATTTGGTCGGCCATTATCTTATTAGTTTTTCACTTACTTATTATAATTTATTATTTATTAAATTAAATTTATTAGTTAAATTGGTTAAATAAATCAGTTAATAATAAGTTAAAAGGATAATTAATCAATTAATTTTATTATTTATTGAATTAAATATTATGTTATTGATTTTATATAAAATTAATTATTTAAATAATTGTTTAGTTAATTCATTAATTTATTAATAATTAATTAATTAATTTGATTAATTAGTAAAAGAAAAGAATAATTATTATTATTTATTAATAGTTATAATATTAATTTATTAATTTGGATTAATTAATTACTTTAATTAATAATGTAAGGGATAAATTAAATAAATTAATTTTATTATTATTGTTTATTATATATGTTAATAATTTTATGTAAAATTAATTTTTAATTCATTTGTTTAAATGATTCATTAATTTGTTTGATTAATTAACTAATTTGTTTGATTAATTAATTAAAAGAATTAATTTTTCCGAGAAAAAAAGCAAAACTTTTTATTAAGATACTATAAAAAGTTTACAAACAAGTTGGTCATAAGCCATACTACTGGCTCATATGTTTCTGAATCTGCTCAACAATCATGGCACTGTTCTGCTGTTTAGAGAACCTGTAATAGTCTTCCTCCCGGGTGGAGGCAAAGTCAAAACTCATAGCAACACAAAGAAACCTGGGGTCTCCTTCGACGAAGGAAAAACAACCCCTTACAATAGAAATTATAAGTCTAAATCCATGAGGATATATACAAAACATATATTAAAAGTCTGTTTGTTGTAACTGTATACTGGAGAAAAAAGACTATAATGGAGATTATATACAAAATACAAAAACAGAAATATATAACCGAGAAGTGTGCTGTCAAAAAAGATGATAAAACTGTGATAAAAAAGGCTGAGCATATGGAGGCTGATCTGATATGTAAGACTGCCCCTGTCTGGTCTCTTCTACTGTCTAGCTGCCCGGATCTTGTTGTAGACCAGCCTTAGATAGCTGATATGCTTCCTCATTCCTGTCCCTGTAGATATGGCATATCGAAAACCTGTTAAAATATGTCTTCAAAAAAGAGATTTCTTCAACAAGAGTCTTCAAAATCTGATTTTGACAAGATGCAGTTCCATTGACCCAGTTTATAACATTTAGTGAATCCCCAAAAGTCTGAATAGAGTTGATGTTTCTGTGATGGAGCCAGCATAAAAGGTATCGTAAGGCCGATAATTCAGCATAGTTATTTGTGCCTATACCCAACCCAACAAAAGCTTTTAAAGAGTGATCCGGATTGATGTGTATACACATGCCTGCTCCAGCCCTATTGTTTTGGGAATCCCCATCAAAGTACCCACAAGGAATGCCCTCCTGAATAATGATAGGTTTTTGTTTTGATTTGGGTTTTTTGTCCTCAGGGGGAGGCAAGGCAGTGTATATGGCTATGATATTCGTGGCGATAACGGAAGTAGGTGTGTCCTTATCTTGGAACAGACTCTTGTTTCTAGCAAGCCATACACCCCAACAGAAAATAAGGGGCAGGTTCCTCAAGTTCCCCTCCGGGTAGGTTTGCCACCATTTCCTCCAAGCAGCATCCAAGGGGTCATGCCCCCACTGAGCTTTTATCTTAAGCGAAACTGTGACCTCCTCCCATATCTTTCTTGAGAAAACACAGGTTGTGAAGAGATGACTGATGGTTTCCTCATCAGATTTGCATAAAGGGCATCGCCTTGGCCCAGCTAAAAACCTTTCCTGTAATGTTTCCCATGTTGGGACCTTCCTTTTTAAAATGCACTAGAAAAAGAGCCTAGACTTGACTGGGCATTTGAGTTTCCATATATCTTTGGCCCACCAATCCAGTATTCCCCATCCTTTCTTTCCCATTAGAAAAGAGTATCCATCTTTTGGGGAAAACTCCCCATATTTGCTTTGTGCCCACATCAAGCAATCAGGTTCATCTTTTATCCTGACATTGGATCGTTGTAGTTCTTTGATGAACCCCTCCCATTCGTTCTTCCATCTAACATTTAATCCTAATTCTTCATCATCCTTCCAAGCTTGACCCCAGATAGTAGACTGTCCAGCTCTTTCCACCTGATTTAATGATGTAATACCTTTAGTATCAAGGTGTCTAAGAAGCCCTGGGGATAAAGCAAAAGCTTCATTGCATCCAACCCAGGGGTCTCTGCCAATCCTGACCTGTCTTCCATCTCCCACTTTCCAAGCTAAACCTTGCTCGATCACTGAAAAGGCTTCCACCGTGGCCTTCCAGACTGCTGAAGAATTTTTTACCTTTTTATTTTGACTTCGGATCCATTCTTCCAGAGGTATTGGGTCTATGTACTTCCTTTTCACCACCCTTTTCCATAGGTTTTCCATTGATATTAGCCTCCGCCCTGATTTTGCTGCTAATGAAATGCTGAACTCAGGGAGTCTTTTAATTCCCCACCCTCCCCATTCTTTTGGTCTGGCCACTTTGTCCTAAGCCACCCAGGGTAAACCCGAGGATTCCTTTGATCCCGCCCATAGGAATCTGAAACAGATTCTTCTGATTTTCTCCATCACTCCTTTAGGAATCCAAGTCAGGGCAACCCAGTATACTGGAATGGCTAACAAGACTGATTTAATAAGGGTCAATCTGCCAGCTCTGGAAAGCCATCTAAAGCTCCAGTGTGATATTCTGGATTCTATCTTTGCAATGAGCCAGTTCCAATCCTCTTTCTTGTATGCAGCAGGCTTTAACCAAAAACCCAGATATTTGAAGGGAGCTTCCAGGGATTGAATAGGGAAAGGAAATAGATTATCCATTCTATTTCTTTCTCTTCTTTCAAAATCTGCAATACAAGCTTGGGATTTCCCGGAGTTTATCTGCATTCCAGTGGCTTTTAGAAAAAGATCAAAAATGCATTTTAACTCCTTTAATTCACTGCAATTACCATTGGTGAAAATCAAGATATCATCAACGAAAAGAAGGTGAGTGATGTAGAGATTGATTGCTACCTCGATACCTTTTACCTTCTCCTCTCTTCTGGCTTTGTGAATCAGTCGACTTAGCCCTTCTGCCACAAGGAGGAACAGGAGAGGGGATAATGGACACCCTTTCCTGAGGCCTCTCTGGTTGTTAAAGAAGGAGGAGGCTGCTCCATTGACCAGTACTGCAAAGCTGACATTTGTGATGCATCCCATGATCCAGCTGACAAAAGGATAGCTGATTCCCACGTGTGTTAGCAACATCCTTAGATAGAGCCAGCTGATCCTATCATAAGCTTTGGATAGGTCGATTTTGAGAACAACTCCCTTCTTTTTCTTCATTTTGACACTATGGATAACCTCCTGGGCTACACCAATGGCTTCATGAATCTGTCTTCCATCCAAGAACCCAAATTGTTCCAGTGATATATTTCTAGATAGGATTGGTGCAATTCTGAGGGCAATAACCTTTGAAAAATCTTGTAAATGCAGTTACACAATGAAATTGGTCTAAAGTCTTCAAAACTTTCTGGATCATCCTTCTTAGGAATGAGAGCAATAAATGTTGAGTTAAAAGGTCTATAGATTACTCCTTTTAGCCTTGACTCTTCAACTACTTCAGTTATTTCGGCTCCAATTTGTTCATAAAAGTGGAGAAACAGTTCTATAGTCCAGCCATCAGGGCCTGGGCTTTTATCCTTACCCATGAGCTTCATGGCTGCTTCAATCTCCTCCTTAGTGACCGGAATTGTAAGATCTTCTGCTTCATCTTCCTCAATGAATCTAGGAAAACTTTGCACAGTGCTAAAGACTTCTGCAATAGTAGCCTCTCCCTGATCTGCAAAAATATTTTGAAAGTGTCTTTTTCCTAAACCAGAAAGCTCTGGAAAAGAGCTGACTTCTCTCCCTTCTTCATCTTTAAGGCGCCAGATAGTATTTGCAGACTTCCTACCTTTTGCAAAATTATGGAAAAATCTAGTGTTCTCATCCCCAGATTTTAGCCAAATTGCTCTACTCTTGATCCTCCAATCTTCTTCCCTTTCCAAAATAATTTTATTTTGCTTCTTCTCCAAGTGAAGGATTCTGTCCTTAGAGACTTGTGAGGAGTATTCATCTATCTCCGTACTCTCCATCTGCCTCAGCTCCTCCCTAATTCTGATCATCTCCTCATTTTGTTTCAATTTTCTGTCCTTTGCCCAGGAGATTGTAGCTTTCTTTAATCTTTTTAAATTATCCATGAACAAAAAACTTTTATCCTCGCCTGCATTGTGATCAGGGTGAATCCAAGTTTCTTTAAATAGATTGCAGAAAGAGGGATCTTGGAGCCAAGCAGAATTGAACTTAAAAGGGGCAAGAGGTTTGTGAGGAGGAATAGTCAAGTCTACGAAAATCGGGAAATGATCTGAATTCCCTATTTCCTCAACCCACTGTCTGATCATAGGAATTTTTGAAGATAAAGACTCCGCTAACAGAAATCGATCTAGTCTTTTGGCAATCCGGTCTTCTACTATCCTTCGATTCCTCCAAGTAGGCTTTAGTTTGATTGGGGAAGGATCAATTAAGTTATTCTCCGTAATGAGGTTGAAGAAAAAATCTGAAAGGGGATCTTCTCTCACAGATGGACCCCAAGCTTCAGCTCTGCCAATGGAAAAATTTAAATCACCTCCCATAATCATCAATGGTGATTTCATCACAGTTTTTATCATCAATTCTTCCCAAAAAGATTCCCTACCCTGACATGGCCCGTAGATATTTACTAAGGTGATGGGGAAAGTGAAGTCTGGAGATAAAACCTCCATGCCCAAAACATTTTTCATCCCCCAGTGATTGATGACTTTTACCCGCCCTTATTTGAAGCCAATTACAAGGCCCCTCGAATGACCAGAGGCATCCATAGCAATAAAAACCCACACAGGCAGAAGGGATTTAAGCATAGGTTCAATCTCGGAAGCCTTCCCCAGGGTTTCTTGCAGAAAAATAACATCTAAATTGGAGTTAGATATCCAATCTTTCAAGGCTAGTTTTTTAGGTTTGCTGGCCAAACCTCTGCAATTCCAGGATGTCAGGATCATTTAATAACACCCTCAGGGGGATGTGCTGCTCTAAGAACCCCTGGGATAGAATATTATTTGCCATCTGCAACATCCAATTTAGCTTTAAGTTTTGCCTTGGACATATCGGATTTCCGACCCCTTTTGTTTTTGGAACTGTTTTGTGAAGCGATCAGTCCCAAACCACCTAAAGACCCTTGATCATCATGTTTCCCTCCCAAAGATCTCAGGTTGTAAGGGCAAGGAGGCCGGGATGCTGAGATTGAAAGGGGAGGCCAATTGTCTTCACAGTTTATATCCAGGGACGGTAGAGCTTTAGCAATAATTTCTACATTCGGGCATGTCATTAAATGTTCCATATTTTCAACATTATTATTTTCTTGCTCTTGATAGGATGGGGACGCAATATTTATTTGAACAGAATTATGCTCAGGAGAAATAAGAGAGGTAGGGGTCCCTGAGCACATACCCTTTTCCGCTTCGTCGTGTGGGGTTTGATTTGCATTTTCTTTCTTGACGGTCGCTTCCATAGCTTCCGCTTCTTTAGCTATTTCCTCCACAGCTACCACCGGTTGAGAGACGTTCGCCAAAGCAGCCTCCTGAATTTGTACATCTTTGTCCGCTGGAACCTTCACAGACTCCTCTGTCTCCAAATTCCTTGGTTCTTGCGTCTCCGGCATTTCATGCTCCATCGTCATCTGAACATCTGCTTGAACATTTTCTCTGTAAGCTGTAGTCCTTCGGAAATGTCTCCTTCTTCTCATCTGTGGACAGTCTTTTGCCAAGTGCCCATACTCATGGCACCGATGGCATCTAAATGGCAGGTATTCATAGTCTAATATCTGCTCATATACGTAGTCATTGAATTGTAGATTAATTTTTTTTTCCAAGCCTCCGCTCGGGTTGAGCATGACTAGTATACGCGCTGTTGCCCTGTTTTTCGTTGCCAAGAAGGTCATATCTGCTTCCAGGTAATCCCCCAACCTATTACCAATAGATTTGAAAACTTCCTCTGTCCAAAAGAAGGATGGTAAGCCTGGAGCACGCACCCACACAGGGAATTCATCCGTTCTCTCCTTGATTGCATCAAAAAAGGGGGTCCATTTCTTAAGCAGAACAGGAATGTTCCCTATGTGCCAATTTCGATGAAGGACCCAATCTGCCGATTCTCTATCTACAAATCTGAGCTTAAACCATCCTTTCGCTAAAACTAGGGCTTCAAACTGTAAAGGCCTATCATGTGCAAAACATTTCTCGCCCCAATCTTGAAGAAATTCAGAAGTGTATTTCTTACCTCTAGCTCTGCCGACCAATGTACAATCTGCAATAGCTAGGGCTTCTACCATGGAAACCTCCATCCCAAGGACCAGATTGCCTGCTATCGCCTTAGTTCCAATGGGTCTTTGCGGTTTCCTTTTCGCTCCTTTATATCTTAACTCTTCCACCAACGATATTGAACCTTTTCGTCCATCAATTCTTTCAGATATTATCTGAGCTGTGCCCACCTGAGGTTCTGTCTCCAACTGTGACGGAAACTGACCCAAAAGACCCGTGTCGCCATTCCTAGAGGGGAATAAATCAGTATCCAAACCATCAGTGCCTGCCTGCACCCCCACTGAAGTATCTCCAGTACCGCTTGCTGAAAAACCTTTTAGGTTTTAGGATTCTCTTGGTAGGGTAACCCTTGTAAGCGAGGGAAAACCTCCTGGAGCCCTTGATTGTTCAAAACCTGCAGAAAGCCCTAAATGGGTTATATCTTCAAAACCCTTAGAGGGCGAAAACCGGGTTATCGGATCTTTGCCCTTTGGGTCAGTGGGTAAACCTTCCTCATTTACCCCACTCAGCACTGTTTCTATCACTACCTGCTTGGGGACGACCGATGAACCGGTATTGTGAACCAGGCTGCCCGAATCCTTGCCATGAGATAGGAACAGTGGAGTTTCCGCCTGCGATACAACCTCCAAACTTGGCAGTTCGAAAGCCACAAAATAATGTTCCACGTTCTAAGTGGTGATATCCTTCCCCCACATAGAGAGGATGTCTTCCACATCTGGGTCCAGAGCTAACAATTCGGCGGGGTTAACCATAGTTCGAACCGTTCCAACGTAACGCGTCAACTGACAGTCAATGGGGGTAAACTTCACGGATGCTTGTTGATTAAAACGAAAAACATGCGGATAATGCTGAGAGTAACAGTAATATGGTAAAACTTAAACCAATAACATGCACCGAAGCAATCATTTAACCTCCATCTGTCAGTCAACTTTGCAGAAAGATGGCCCCCCCGTGTCGGCAACTGTGCTTGGCGTCTGACCCTTTCTACCTAACCGAGACCTGTGCGAGGTTCCGCCCTGCGCCCTGGTTTCGAAACCCTAACCTGCTCCATTGCCCCGGCACCAATCATGTGATTGTAGAAGTAAAAGAATTAATTAATTGTATTATATTATTTGTTAATATGTTTATTAATTTATTTATGTATTTTTCTCTATTTAATTAATTAATAATTAATTTTAATTAATAAATAATAAATTAATAATTAATAACTCAATAATGAGTTTTTATTGATTTTTTAAGATTTCAAGTAAAGGTTTCCATGTGTTGCTTAGCTTTAATCCATCGTCCCAGTTTAAGTTATTCTTCCTTTTTTCTATTTCAATGGATTCTTTGATTTTCCTTTTAAGATAGTGGTCTTCTCTTCTAACCAATTTGACTTCTTCCATGCAAATGTAATGAAAGGAAGAATGAACATGTTCTTCTAAGGCCGACTTTGAGGTCCTTTCTCTTCTTAAGTCAACAGTGTGTTCTTTAATTCTAATATTAAGAGACCTAGCTGTTTCACCTATGTATTCCTTACCGCATGAGCAAGGAATCACATAAACACCTTTTTGAAGGTTAGGGTTTATGGGATCCTTGACTGAGTTGAATAATTGTCTGATGGTGTTAGCAGGGGTGAAGGCTACGTTAATGTTATGTTTATTAGGAATTTTAGTAATTTTATCAGTGGTACCTTTTATGTATGGAAGAGAGACCTTGGTCCTTAGGAGTTGATAAATTTTGGTCTTTGATGTCCTTGTTATTCTTGTTTAGGGATAGGTGCATAGCTTTCTTGATGGTATTTCTATTATAGCCATTTAGTTCAAACACTTTGTGAAGATGATTGAGCTCAACATTTAAATGGTCAAGATCAGATATTCTAGCCGCCCTAGTGGTTAAATCTATAAAAGATTTTAGACCTTTTCTCTTAAAGACACATATGAAAGTAATAGTCCCATACCCAACAATAAGGCAATTACTTATGCAGAAAGAGCTAGGAGAAATGAGAGAAAATTGGGTAACAAATGTGTAGGAATACGATATTGAAATGAAACTAGCCAAAATTATCAGAGGACAAGTTTTCTGCAAATTGCTCATAGGAGCATCCAACATACTAGCTGATTAGAACATAGGTAACAATTAAAACATATTTGAGGTAAGCCTTATTGATACTAAATCCCAATATGCTGATCTGATTTTTTATTTAAAAATGGAAAATCTCCTCTTGAACTTAATCATAAAATAAAAGGAACTTTAATATTGAAAGCAAATCAATATGAAATGGTTGATAATGTGTTATTCAGAAGAAACTATGATTCCATTTTGTTAGGATGTATTGAAAAGTATGAAGCCCAAAATGTTTTGCAGGAACTTCAAGATGGACCAGCAAGAGGAGACTTTGAAGGAGATAATATCGTGCCTAAAATCCTGCATGTAGGATACTATTGGCCCACTCGCTTCAAAGATACTCATGCATATGTAAGAAAATGCAAAACATGTCAAACTCTGTCTGGAAGACAATGAAAACCAACCTTGCCTCTGCAGCAGGTTAACATCAAACAACCTTTCGAATAATGGGGACTGGATATCATAGGTGAGATCGTTCCTCACTCGTCTAAACATCATAAGTATATTTTGACGACTGAAAATTATTTCACTATATGCGTGGAAGAAAATTCGTTCTAGGTAGCCAATTTTGACGTTGCTACTGACTTTGTTGATCAATTTATCATTACAAATTTGGCTTACCTTCTGCACTTATATTTGATAATGCATCTTACTTTTCGGGTAACAGTATGACTGAGTTTGCAGTTAAGAGAGGTTTTAAACTAAAATATTCCACTAACTACTATCCCCAGGGAAACAGTTTAGTATAATCTACTATTAAAAGCCTCCTAAGCATAATCAAAAGAACTGTTGACCAAAATCAATGTAATTTGCATAAAATTTTAATATTTTCTCTATGGGTTGATAGGATAACTCAGAAGGCCTATATAGGTACTTCTCCATTTAATCTAGTATATGGGAAGAAAGCCATCATTCCATCACATTTAGCTCTTCCCTCACTAGTCCTAGTTCAATTCATTGAAGAAACACCTAATTCTTATTTACAATTAAGACATTCCCAAATCCTAAAACTATAAGATGAAACGGAGAAAGAAAAACTCACACACACAAAACATCAACAAGTAATAAAAGCTTCTTTTGATGCAAGCTCAATTTTACAAAAATCCGTCCAAGTTGGAAACTTAGTTCTCAAGTGGGACAAAGCACATGAAGAAAAAGGGAAACATAGGAAATTTTAGAAATTGTGGCTTGATCCATTCTAGATTGTTGAATAGATAGGTCCATATACATTCATACTGCAAGATTTATCAGGCAAGAGAGATTCTCTTCCTATAAATGGGTTCATCTTAAAGAAATTATTTTCTTAAATAAAAAAAAACTATAAAAGATCACTTCAATTGTACATCCCGCTGCAATCTATTTTCCTTTTATAGGTTTTGTTAATAAAAATGTTAAATAGTACTCTATTGACTTTTCAAACATCTCTTGAAGTTATTTCTATTTTTCAATTTGAAGGTAGGAAAATTTTAAGAAGTGGTTACCAAAATTGAAAACTAGATAAAAATTATATCTCTGAAATTTTTCCAGTAAGTTGTGAAATATTTAAAAAACCTAAAAAATTATATCCTTTTACTCTAGTTTCAGTAAAAAAGGTTATCCTTAAAAGGTAAAGAATCTCTACGACTAAGCACTTTCAACTCAGATTTTTCATCGAAAACTCTTAAGGAGTCAATGATTCTCCCCATCCATCAAAAGGGGAATTTTTCAGTGTGTAATTCTAAAATATAAAAAATCTAAAAGATAAGAGGTCTCATCATGAGCCCGCTTACCATGATCAAGGGAACCATTTAAACTAACATTACCATATTGAACACCAAATCAGGGTAATGGCTTATGATTTTTTTTAATTATAAGACAAGGGGTCTCATCACAAGCCAACTTGTACAGTTTGATTTTTACCAGTGAATGGCATTTTTGTTATCTGGCCACCAAACTAGGACAACAACTTTTTAACATCAGTTAAAGCAAAAAAAATAAAATAAAATTTACCTGTAATTATTGCACTATTAAATTGATGGGATACTGGATTATTGTTGGTTAAAAGCTAACCATGTCAAAGCTATGAACGCTTGCTAGCAGCAGTGGCTCTACCTGTGACAAACGAGTACATCAGAAGCTAAATTGTAAAAGCCCCCCTACTTTATTTTTATAACTGATTAATGAATGATACAAGTAAATAGGTATTTTTCATTAACTTAAGGTTTTTTTAAATAAATTGCAATTTAATGAGTTTTATAGTTAGAGTAATTTTATTTATGTAAATATTTCAACTAGTAGTTTCCACTTCCTAAATTATTTTCACTGAATCTTTGAACAAATTCGTTATTATTCATTAGAGATAACTAGTTCTTCCAATGAATCGCCAATTGTTGTACTTTTCAACAACCCCCATTTTAATGTATTATAAATTTCCTATGAAATTTATTATATTAAAATAGGGACCCTTTAGTTTTAAAAAGCCTTTGATTTTATTTCATAAAAAACAAAAAAACAAAAAAATGGAAAAGTAACACACAAAAAAATGTTAATAAAATCCCATAACCAAGTTGTCTTGATGATGGATCCCGGTTGGGATTTGAAACGTTGGCAGAAAATGGTTCTTACTGTGGATTCTCCAGTAACTAAGTCGAAATTAGGATTTTCATTAAAACCCAAGTATTAAAACTTGATTATCGAAATCATTTACAAATAGCCCCCGAGACCAAGACTATACTTTTTTTTTTTTAACAAGGTCGGATACTTTTGATATTATAAAATCAGAAAGTTGATACAAATACATAGGATTCCTAAGTTATGGCAGAGAGGAGCAAAACTGGGTACGCAGACCCTTTTACCTCTTTGCTGCCCAAAATGCTGAAGTTAAACAAACAACGACTATATTGCCTTACATATGCCCCGCAGAGCAGACAAAATTTACAGGTCATAGGGAGTTTTCTGAGTTACTGAGATATCGGGGAGAGGATCTCTGCGAGCGCCACTAGCCTTAGTGGATGCCTCAGCTTGAAAACTTTGAGTGAGGGTGCGGATTTGCTCCATGGCTTCCTCCAGGTGGCTGCATCTACCCTGCAAGTTTTCGATTTCTGCCTTTTGTTTTTCGAGCTTTTCCTCTTTGATCTTGAATCAGACTCGTAATCCTCCTTCAGTCCCTGGAGCTTGCTCCTTAGTCTGTTAATCATGAATGTATGGGTCTTGCACATCGTGCAGTCCTTGCTAAAGATCCCATCAATGTTGATTGCAAGTTCAGGGGGGTTCTGCTGGGCTGGCTGATCTGCCATAGCGGATGGAGGGAGCAGTGAGACAGGGCAGGGGAGGGAAAGCTTGGAGGTGGTGAGCCCAAGAAATAGAGACTGAGAAATAGGGAGCAGAGGGCGCAGAAGTGAAGGAGGAGGCATCCAACAGCTGAATCTGTCTAACAAAACCGTGTCAGTAAGAAACTTAGAACTGAAATGAAAATTTACCAGCAGCGTATCAGTCTTTCTGTTGCTGGAGTCGAGGTACGGAGACCACTTCGGTCTGTGTAGGGCAGTTACCCGTTGCGTGGGCTTGCTGGAGTTCTGAGGGGTGTCTCCTGAGTGTGAGCTGAAAGCGTCGATGGAGCAGGGAGGTGGGAGACCCCTGCGCTTGGAGAGAAGGCCTGGGGGCGCCTTGGGCTCCTTGAGACTGCTTAGGTAGTGGATGGCGCAGCGCGTGAAGTTGAGTAGCTCCTGATTTATCTCAACTCTCCTGTAAGGGATGGTGTGGCTCGCTAACTGAGGCTCGATGCAAACCTGGGCCAAGGGGCACGAATAAGTGCAGGGGATAATTTCCAGGAAGGGAGAGAGGGTATATATGGAGGAGGGGAGGCGTTGCCTAAACGAGGAATTCCTTTCAGAGATCGAGGTGTTGACAGAGAGCAGATATGGAGGGAGATCCTCCTGAGAGTGGAGGTGACATAAACCAACCTGATCCGGATCGCGATCACGAGAAGGAGGGGGAGAAAAGGCGCGAAGGACGAGGGAGGTGATAGAAGGCGGTTGCGCGTGAATGGAAGAGGAATCGAGGATTGGGAGGACTCTGATTGCAGAGAGGACAGACATCATTTTGATAGCTTTAGAGATTATACCTGGAGGCACTGATGAGGGAGAGGAATTAAGGAATGACTCTGTCAGTGACACAGTCATCAATACAAACCTGACCCTGATTTAGATTGACAGCCCTATTGGCAAGGAGATCCGCCTCAGCGTTGTGCTCTCTGAGGACGTGCCTAAAAGAGGTATCGCCCAAATCTCTAAGGTTGTCCAGAATCCTGGTTCTGGTGTTATTTAGACCTTCCTTGGTGAATTTATTCCCTGAGATCATAGAGGAAATTATGATGGATGAATCTCCTATGATGATGGCATTCCTCAGACCTTTTTCAAGGAGAATGTTGGTGCCCATGAGCAGGCTGTAGGCTTCTGTCGAGTTATTTGTAGCTTCCCCAAGACCACATTCATAACTGCATATGGGAGTACCATGGTGGTCTTTTATTACGCCTCCTGCACCTGCAGCTCCAGGATTATGCTTTGATGCTCCATCGAAAAAGAGGGTGGGGCGGTTTTGAGCACTGATCCATTGGTGGATTTCTTCGGTGGTTCCCCTGAGCTTCCAAGGGGTTTGTTTCTTGTAGACTTTGCTTTTGGGCAGAGGGCTGAGGGAGTGGCTAATTTTGAACTTGCTGTACCAGTCCTTTTCCTCTTGAGTCCAATTCGCCTGATCAGGAGTGGCAATGTAGTTCGCGCTGATTGTTTCAGAAATGCTGGCCATCGTTTTTGCTATGATTGTGCCCATTCTTGGCTGGATGCTGTTGAAGATGAAGCTGTTCCTGGCAAGCCAAAGGTTCCAGCAGAGGGTGGCAGGGATGCATTTCCAGATTCTAATTAAATTAGTTTTGCCTCTTCTATGATGAGGGTAATCTTTTTTCCAATTCTTCTGGAGGGAGTGGACCTGATCATATCTTCCCCGAGCTTCCAAAGGACTGGTGAGTTGTTTCCAGCAATTTTGAACCCATGGACAAAGGAGAAAGGAGTGTTGAATTGTCCCTTCCTCAGCTTTGCAGAAGCAGCATATTGAGGGGCCTTGAATGCCTCTTTTCCTCAGATTTTCTGCAGTGAGGATTCTCCCTTTGAGGAGGGTCCAGTTGAAGTGTTTGACTTTAGGGATGCATTCAGATTTCCAAGTGGCTGTGTGGAGGTTCCAATTGGGAGAAGGGAGGTTGTTCTGAAGGGATTTGTATCCCTCCTTAACCGAGAAAGATCCTCCACAGGGATCCCAAATGTAAGATTCTTCTGCTTCTCTGTTGACTGGCGCTGCTCCTGAGAGAGTTGACTTTAGCTTGTGCCAGAGGTCTTCAAGGTCTTGAGGGAGATGCAGCTC
Organism: Pinus taeda; assembly: GCA_000404065.3. NCBI lineage: Eukaryota > Viridiplantae > Streptophyta > Pinopsida > Pinales > Pinaceae > Pinus > Pinus taeda. Next base: position 39,244 of record APFE031254599.1, on the reverse strand, counting down.
TTTCCAGTCTCTCCATTTGTTGTGGTTCCAAGAGGAGATGTCAAAGAGAGTGTGTAACCTTCTAGCTTCCATCCAAGTCTGAAGAGGCCTCAGCTCGAGTTGGAGACTCCTTGGATTAGTGTTCATGATCCTATCCACCCATATTTTGGTATCCTTCCCATTACCCGGGTGCTTGGACACATTCTTCCTGAAGTGAGGCAAAACTTTTTTAATTAGGCGCCAAACTGAGGTGCAAGGTCTATCAGTTATTGGCTCATTGAGAATGTTCGAGCTTGGACCATTGAGATATTTTCTTTTTACAGCCTCCACCCACCAAGATCCCTTGCTTGAGATAATCTTCCAAATCAGTTTTAGCCCCATGGCCTGATTGGAGAAGTTAGGGATTTTTATAGAGAGACCTCCTTTTTCATAAGGAAGAGTTACCTGCCCCCAGTTCACTAGGCTGAACTTTTTAGAATCCTGTTTTCCACCCTGCCAGAGGAAGCTGCGCATTATGAGTTCCATGTGCTTGTGGATGCTTGCAGGGGCCAACATCACAGTGTATTGGTAGATTGGCAGTCCTGAGAGGACGGCCTTAATAAGGATGGTTCTACCTGCAAGGTTTAGCCAAGTGACTCCCCAGCTTTGTAAAAGACCTCTCATTTTCTCTATGTGTTTTGTCCAAACTCCTGCTTTTATGTGATCCTTTGCCAAGGGTAATCCCAAGTAGGAGAAAGAGCTCCAGTTCTTTTGGAGGGGGATGTCAAAGATGTGGGATATGCTTTGTTGGATTTTGTGAGGCACGTTCCAAGTGTATATTTTGCATTTTCTGTTGTTTAGTTTTCCTCCTGAGGCCTGAAGGAAGGCGTCCAGGACCCTTTTGAATCTCCTTGCCATCAAGCTTGAGGCTCCCCCAATTAGAAGAGTGTCATCTGCGAAAAGAGAATGGTTGATCTCCTTTAGACCTCTTTCAATGCTTACCCCCACAATCTCTCTCTTACGGCGGAGGTCTTCCAGGTGAATGCTAAGGGTTTCAGCCATAATGATGAAGAGGAATGGAGAGAGAGGGCATCCTTGCCTAAGGCCCCTGGTACTTTTGAAGGAGTTGCCTGGACGGCCATTGATCAGCGGAGCTGTCCACGGGTTAGAGATGCATCCTCTTATGATATCGACTGCTTTCGAGGAGAAACCAAATTTTCTCATTGCTGCTGTTAAGAAGAAGTGGTCCACTCTATCAAAGGCGTTGGCCATATCCAATTTGATGATCATGCCTCGTTCTCCCTTGATGAGGCTGCTGTGAATGGCTTCTTGAATGAGGATTACATTATCTATAATCTGCCTCTTGGGGACAAAGCCTCCCTGATTTTCTGAGATGATGATGGGGGGGAGGGTCTTGAGCCTGTTGGCGATGATCTTTGTGATGGTCTTGTATGAGACATTACACAAAGATATGGGGCGGAATCTATCGAAAGATTTGGGGTTGGCTTCCTTTGGTATCAGAGCAATGTGAGAGGATTTTGTGCAGTCCCCCACCTTATGTTTTCTGAATGCTTTTTTCACCATTCTCACAAAGTCCTTTTTGATTATGTCCCAGTGATGTCTGTAGAAAGCTACCGTGAATCCATCCGGTCCCGGGGCCTTGTCTTGTTGCATACTGAAGATGACTTCTCTTATCTCCTCTTCAGTGGGCTCTTGTTCCAGCACTCTGTTGTGTTCCTCTTTGATCTTGTTTTCAATTGGGCTTAAAAAAGCTGTGCCGTCATAATGATGAGGGTCTGCTGTAAGGAGAGATTGGAAGTGGTCAAGTGCTGCCTTTTTTATCTCTTCTTGATCTTGGAGGACTCTCCCATCCACTTCTATTTTGTCGATCTGATTTCTTGCCCTTCTTATCTTAACGTTGTTGTGGAAGAAGGAGGTGTTCTTGTCCCCTGCTTTCAGCCAAAGGCAGCGGGACTTCAATCTCTGCTCCTCTTCCTCAATGCGGTTTTGCCTGTAAAGTTCCATGAACATGCTCTTCTCTTTTTCGATGTCATCCGTTGTGGGCTGCGTTTGCTCTTTCTCGCTGTGCCAACTGTCTATTTCTGCAAGAAGATCGGATCTCCTCTTTCTCTCGGATTTTGCCAACTCTCTCGCCCACTGCTTGATGGCGGACTTTAGATTTTTTAATTTATTTTCCCACACGTAGTGAGGTGAACCAAGGATTTCTTTAGCCCACTGGTTTCGCACAAGGGCGCATAATTCTTCGTGGCTGTCCCATTGCTTGTTGTATTTAAAGGGCAGAGGGCCAAAATTCGATCCTTTAGACAAAGAGAGGGTTACTGCTTTGTGGTCTGAGGTTGTACCGTGGACTGTGTAGCTTTTAATTGCCTGGAAGTTGCTGGCCAACCTTTCATGAATTAGGAATCTGTCTAACCTTTCTTTGATGTTCTGAGGACCTGTTCTTTTATTGGACCATGTGAATTTGCCATTGGAAAGGGGGGTATCTATGAGATTGAAGAGTTGAATTATTTTTTCCAGCTTGTCTCTGAATGGATCTGGGTGGAAGTTGCCTCCAAATTTTTCCTCCACCTGCCTTATTAGATTCATGTCACCCCCAGTGATAATTTGACTACTTTGGATGGAGGAGAGATCTGCTTCTAGGCTATTCCAACAGCTGGCTTTATCTCTGTAGTGGTTGGGTGCGTAAATGTTGTAAATGTAAAGGACCTCTTGAGTGCTCTTGCTTATTAGGTCTGTTCTTACCCACCAATTGCATATCTGGTGATTGCTGATTTCCCACTTGTTTTTGTTCCATAGTGTGCCTATTCCCCCTGAGGCCCCATCTGAGCCTTTGGAGATACCTGAGTAGGTTTTGAATCTTTGAGTTTGAAGAGTGAAGTCCTACTCGGTTGTTTTGGTCTCTTGGATTAGGAAAATATCTGGCTGTTCCTGGGTCAGAAGATCCTTGAGTGCTTTTATCTTTAGGGAGGAACCCATTCCCCTGCAATTCCAAGAGACCAAATTCATTATTTCCCAATTGTTGAGTGGAGTCCTGCCTTCTCCTTGGCCTTCTCGCCATTTCCTTTTGTCTTGCCTAGAAAAGAATCCATGGGTTGCTGGGAACCGGTTGCCATTTCCTTGGCCGCTGCTTCATCTCTTAGCTCTTTGTTTGTTTTTCTGCCAACTTTTCTTGGAGGGTCGGAAGGTTGATTTGCTTCTCTTGTTTTGGTTCTGGTTTGGATTCTTTCAATGGTGGGGGAGGGGGAGAGAGGAGGGAAAGAGCTCGGAGAGGCAGGGCGGGGAGATTGAGGGGGAGAGGGAGGGACCTCTGCAGATAGAGATAGAGACCAAGACTATACTTAGGCTATAAAAGCCTTAAGTATTAAACAATATTGGGTTATCAAAATAAAATTAATAAAATGAAGATCAATTAAAATATGATTTATAAAATAAAACTTTGACTTATCAAAATCATGCTTCCCCACATCGCAAAAGTTCCAAAAGGAAAAGAACCCTCCACTAACTCCAAAGCAATTGTGATTTTAAGCCTGGGCCCGACGGGAAATTTAATGCAATTCTATAAATCCCTGCATCCATAGATTGCAATAACCGCAGACTTAAGTCTCAGCCTTAACCAATTGCAATATGAGATATTCAAACCCAATTAGATCATAGATTTAAATCCATTGAATAAAAAAAATGCATTTGGGACATCACTAGATCTAAAGGCTTAAGTCCATACCTCGCTCCGCACCACCAATTGCGATATGCGATATAGCCCGGACCCGACGGGATTATACATGCAAATCCATAGATTCCTCGTGTCCGCAGCTATCGCAGTTACCAAAGGATCATGGCTTCTGCTTCATACTGATTGCAATTGAATTAAGACGGACCTGACGGGATTATACACTCCATTTCATAAATCCCCAACGTCCACGGCTACTGCAAATTCTAAAAAAACATGACTGCTCCACTACAAGTCCGATCTCCTAATATGAAATGTAATTTTTATGAACATAAATATTAAAAAAAATAGCGTTTAAATAAAGGAAGCCCCGACGGGACCCATTCCTCTTCCACATCACCCATGACATCATCTTCAATGTTAGTAATGATGTCAAATCCATGTCACCATTACGTCATCCCTTATGTCATCCCGTAGATTGCAAATCGTAAATCTTTCAGAACCGATAGCCATTCGACTTTCCATTATTGTGATTGTGATATGATTTGAGAAGGCTCTCTTTGGGTTTTGTTTGAAGCACTCCCGATCTTTAAGTGATTATGATTATTTTGGGTTCTGCCCTTGATTTTTATGCGATTGCGATTTATTCTTGATTGATTATAACTTCTCGGTTACAAAGTGATTGAAATTTAATCAAAACGACACGCATGTTTTTATTCAATTTTATATGAAAATATAGTCTCGATTGACAATTTACTTATCGATAACTTATCTTTTCAGGTACAGAAAAAATTCAACAGTGAGGATGAGATAGCTATGTAGCAAAAAAGGAAGATTCATTCCTTAGAATCTGTAGAAAGTGAGGATATTTAGATTGAAAGTCAAAGATAATAATTCAGAAATGGAAAACTGTTTTTATTTTTCATGATTCAAGGAACTTCATTTAAATTTTTCAGCACTATGTGCAGACCTGCTATTTTTAAACAATTATTATTATTATTTAAGAAGACATGATGGATTGATTTAATGGTCTAGAATTTGACAGAGAAATCCTAAGGAATAATTCACACTTCCGTATTTCTTCTTGAATATTTGTTTGAATAAAATTTTCGGATCATGGCCTCTTTTATTTTTGCAAAAAAAAGCTCGAGAGTTCTTGCATTTCTGTATTACTTTAAAGCATTGGAGCAAAGGAGAAAAGGCCAAGACTGCTAATATCTTGAAAGCAATCATTTTTGGATATGGGTATTTCTATCAGTATATTAAAATGATTTTCTTTTCTTTTATTGTTTGCAGTTTCTCTCTGTTTCGTGTTATATGCATTTTTGTAAAACAACATTAGCATATATTCATTTCTGCATATGTTTAAGTGCTGCAATATTTTAATGACATCTATCAAAGATAGTTAATGATCTTTTGATTGCGATATAAGCTTATCATAGTTCTTTTAATTAATTTTTTACTTAAAAGAATTAATTTAAATCATTCTTCAATTCTAAAGTAAATGATTAATCTCTTACACATCTACTAAGGAAAATTATTCTAGATCACAATCAAACTATTAAGCCTGGGTAATAAGTATCTTATTTTCATATATTTTATCTTTTAGTTATAAATCATTCCAAAATCTATTTTTTATCCCATTATAAGAATTTCATATTTATTTAATTACCTCTAATTGGGAAACTGGTCCCATTCTATCCAATCGGAGCCACTACCCCAAATGGAAAAGGAGTTGCTTTAAGGTCCAGACCAGGTGGTTATCCCCCATGTTGTTGCAGCAATTTTTGAGGCATCGACAAGCAAATGGTTTGATCAGATTTAGGGATAGGATATATGTGTCAGACAATAGTGAGCTCAAGAAGACTAACTTGACAGAGTTTCATGCAAAATCGTATTTAGGTCACCCAAGATACCAAAAGACATTGGCAACAGTGAAGAAATTTTATCATTGGATGAATCTGAAGAAGGAAATTGTAGAGTTTATGGCTAGATGCTTGGACTGTTAGTAGGTGAAAGTAGAGAGCAAGCATCCAGGTGGAATACTACAGTCGATTACATTTCCAGAGTGGAAATGGGAGGTCATTTCCATGAATTTCATTACAGGCAGATTACAGATTTGTCAAGGACATCTAGATAGTATGATTCCATCATGGTTGTGGTTGGCAGGTTGAGAACGTTAGCACACTTCATTCCAGTGAAGTTTACATATTTAGTTAATGATTTACCATAGGTATTTATCAAATATGTAATGAGGTTGCATGGTGTCCCGAAGAAGATTGTGTTAGACAGGGATGCTAATTTTACTTCTGTATTTTGGAAAGAGTTGTTTGTAGGTTTGGGTACAAAGTTGTCCTTCATCATAGCTTATCATCCGTAGATAGATGGACAGACAAAGAGGGTCAATAGGATATTGGAGGACATGTTGAGGATATATGTTATGCATCAGTAGAGGAGATGGGAGGAGTACCTTCTGTTGGTTGAGTTTGCTTACAATAATGGGTACCAGGAGTCACTGAGGATGAGTCTATTAAAGGAACTATATGGGCAGAGTTGTAACACTCCCATTAGTTGGAGTGATATAGTGAAAAGAGTGTTGATAGGACCAGACATGTTGGCAGACATGGAACATGAAATGTAGGTAATTAAGAAGAATCTGAAGGTAGCATATGACAGGCATAAAATTTACGTAGATCGAAACAGTTTGTTTAAGGAGTTCTGGTTTGGGGAATAGGTGTACTTTCCCATCAAACCTAAGAATATATCCTCGATGATTGGATCATGTGCCAAGTTGGCACCTCGGTTTTGTGGTCCTTTCAAGATTTTTGAAAGGATTGGACCAATAGCCTATCGACTTGCATTGCCTCCGATAGTGAAATTCCATGATGTTTTCCATGTGTCATTGCTTAAGAAGTATTTTAAAGATGTTTATCATGTGATTGAATGGTTTATATTCCAAGTGGAGCCATAGTGATATTTTCAGTTGGAACACTAATGTATTTTGCATAGAAAGATGCTCATGCTTCATAACTGAGCAATGAAGTAGGTTAGAGTGCAGTACAAACACTTTGGGCCTAATGAAGCTACATGGGAGATGGATGATGAGATGTGGGCTATGTATCCTTCTCTATTTTCTAGTTAAGAAAATGTTTTTGGCATATGTTTTGGTATATGTATATATGTATATGGATGTAAATATCACCATGAGTTGCATTATAAATATCCAATAAGTAGTTTGGGCATCATGTCATTAGGGTTGTCATGTTATTATGTTTATCATGTTGGTTTTCTTCTCAACAGGTTGATCATTGCAAATACTGCATCGAGATAAGTTATAAAGCTCCATGGGTAGTATGCTTTTCTTTTTAGTGGTTTTTTTGGTTTTAGGTGTCACTGAACACTGAGGATGGTGTTCCCCTAGGGGAGAGGGTTCTATAAAAACCCTTGTCAAAATTTCATGTAAATAAAGTTAATAAAAGCAAAAATAATAACCAAGGTCATGGGACACATATTCCAAGATGAATTTTGGGTAAAACATCCTAGTGTGGGTGTTCATTTTGTTTATTATGGCTAAGGGAAATTGGAAATGGCAAAGACCTTTGAAAAGAAAAATGACATTTTTGGCAATTTATTTATGGAAATAAAGGAAATTAGGAGAAAAGGAAAGTGAAACGCCACAGGTTTCATGTAACAAGGAAAATTAAGGAAAATAATATAATTGAAGAAAATAGAGGCCTCATTGATACAAGGCTTTTGAGGACCAGTTCACAACCTTTTTCTAGTTCAGTTTCAGAGCTCACTCTCTATTCTCTCTCTCTCTCTCACTCTTTGACACTTAGATAAATATTGGAGCACTCTAGCATTAGAGGAAAGAAGGAAAAGGAGGTATAAGAAATCAAGAGGAAGAAAATTTAAAGCAAGGAAGAGTAGGATCAAGCAACTACAATGAGATTACTTGCAGGTATCAATTTCAATGTGTGATTTCCTTGCTATTTTTAGTATGCATGGCACATACATGTGCATTTTGGTTCTCTTGTTGTCATTGGAATGGGTTTTGGAAGGTGTGACAATGTTCTTCAACCTTGCCTTGCCATTTTTGGATAGCCATGGTATGGTGGGTTCTCTTGTATTTGGTTGAGCTGGATTTGCAGATGGATTCGAAGTTGAGTGGAGTGGTCTTGGATTATTCACAAGGCCTAGGAATCCTAAGATGGGATACATGGTAAAGCCTGGATGTGAACACCTCGATTGAGCCTAGGAATCCCTTGACCAATAAATGACAGGATACACGACAAAGCTCAGTGGTGAATACCATTGATTGGGACTAGGAATCCCTTGACCCATAATGGAGGGATAAATAGTAAAACCCAGAGGGTTGAGACCTCGTAGGCCTAATAAGCCCTTGAATGATGATGGTGGGATACACAGTAAAGCCAAGAGGTCGAGACAGATAAATTCCTCATGGTTTAGGTGGAGAAATTCGGAGGCATCCATGCTTATTTAGGGCTTAGTGAGCTGGTGGGGATTATGGTAAAGCATGTTTCTAGTGATGAGGGTTGAGGTCGTTTGGCCTTAGGAAGCCTTGGTTGATTTTTTGTTAAGTCCCACATTCATGCTTAGAATATGACACAGGGGTGGTTGGCTAAAAGAAATATTTGGTTCAACCAATCTATGGTCAGCTCGGCATGGTTACAATCTTGCAAACTTGGCTCCAACAATGATGGAATTTGAATCTTTATATGTTAATTATGAAAAATACAACCCTATTTCCAGTACTTCTTGAAACACATATCTCTCAGAAGGAATTCTCCTTGATGCATGCATGGCTTTCCTGGCTCATGCTTCACTCCGTTGGGGGTAGAGTTGATGGGGTGGATCGATTGATCCAGATTTAAATAGGAACGCAATAAAATACAGAGATAACCATAAAGACAGATATGCATCAGAAATAATACTTTATTTCATTACTGTAAAATACTGAAATATGCTTACAAATAGAAATGGAAATAACCCAGCTAGGGCGATGGTAGCTTATCTCTGAGAAGCTGAGAAGAGATGTGGCGGCTACATGCCTCTGAACTGTCTTACAATGAGGCTCAAGGGCCTTTTTATTATTGAAAAATAAGAGAAAACCCTAAACAACCAAAACCCTAACCCGAGGAGATGTAACACCAAGAGTTTGTGGGCCTCGTTGAGGTGAGTTGGATAGCCAACTTCCCGGGGTCGCGAATTGGTCATATTATCTCCATTTGACGTGCATGATAGCCCATTGGAAAGAACTCTCTGAGGACTACAACGAAAAAGATGATTTTGGACAAAAATTTTCTAGGGTAGATTTCCCAAAAAAAATCATTTATGGCCTCAAAACGGCTACAGAAGTTTAGGACCCAAAAAACTACTAAAAATAGTAAACTGTGCTATAATTAAGGAAACTGAAAAAACTGAAAGAAGCATTGGTGGGGATCCAAGTGGAATTAGCGGGGGGCCACCAATATCCACCTGGATCATTCCTCCCCCCTTAGGAAGCAATGGTCCCCATTGCATTGAGTTCCTCCATGAGATGAGGGAACTTCTGCTGAACTTGGTCCCTAGTGAACCACTTGCCCTGGTGAAGGAGTTGGCCTGCTTTGACAACTCGATACAGTTGGATATTCTGTTGGCGAGTGTGCTTGATATGTGTGTCCATGATACGATCAGTTGTAGCTTGTTCCATGCAATCTGGATTTAACTCTGTGGGTGTGAGCTGTTCTGCAATGTCGGATGTGTCTAGTAATGGTGGAAAGTATGGCCGAAGATGGTCCACATTGAACACTGGGTGCAGGCCAAGGAATGGGGGAATGCTGAGCTCAAATGCATTGTCTCCCATAGCCTTGGTAATGGTGTAAGGACCATATCAAAGTGGTATGAGTTTCCGATAGGCTCCAGTAAGGCGTTCCTTTTGCAAATGCAACCAGACTTTGTCGCCCACTTTAAACTTATGTGGCACCCGATGTTGATCATGTCGCTGCTTGTACTTGGCATTTGATTTCTCTAGAATGTCATGGACCTGCTGGCGAATATGTTGGATGTGCTCAATGAAGTTGTTTGCCTTATCTGTTTCGGACTAGACATGAGAAGAATCTGCATGAGTAGCTACAAATGGCATGGCCACATCGATGGGACATAGTGGTTGGAATCCCAAGCCCACCTAAAAAGAGTTGTGGCTAGTCAAGCTGTGGAGAGCCTGCTTGTAGCTGTGCTGAACATAGGGGAGGCTCTTGTCCCATGCGCGTGGATTCTTTGAGTTGTACATGCGCAGAATGTGTACAATCATCCTGTTGACGACCTCTGTCTAGCCATCAGTTTGAGGATGGAAGGCTGTAGACTTAGTGAGTTTGGTGTCCAGCATCGATCAGAGACTAGACCAAAATGTACTAAGGAACCTGATGTCCTGATTTGAAATGATAGATTGTGGGATCCCAAAGTTTACCCACACTCGTTCAAAGAAGAGTTTAGCAGTGGCTTCTGGTGTGATATCTTCTTGCAGGCCACCATAATGGCCAACTTCGAGAACCTGTCGACGACCACAAAAACACAGTCATTTCCATGCTTAGTGGAAGGAAGGCCTAACATGTAATCCATGGAGATGGATTCCCAAGGTCGACTAGGGGTAGGCAGTGGGATATATAGGCCTTGCTTCTTGATGGTCAGTTTGGCAATTGCGCAAGCAGTGCATGATATGATGTACTTCCCGACATCCTGTCGAAGATTCGGCCAATAGAAATATTTCTGCAGTACTGCCACCATTTTTTTGACCGCGAAATGCCCAACAACCCGACTGTAGTGTGCTTCCCAAATCATCCTGGCATGCTCTCTTGAAGGAACACAAAGGTGACCCAGGTGGCATAATAGGTCGTCCTGGAGGTGAAAATCTAGAACATGCTGACCATCCAAGAGTGTCTGGTATGTGTGGCCGAATTCCGGGCCGCTTTTGTAGAGCAGTGGCCAATCAGAAGTCTCGTGCCCACAAGAGTTGAGCACGATGGTTAACGCCATGATCGGTGGTTGACTGAGGCAATCTGCAACATTATTGGTGTTACCCTTCTTATACTTGATATTCAAATGGAACTGTTGCAGGTATGTGGACCACTTCTGATGGCGATCATTCTGCAATTTCCCTTGGGTATGTATGAATTGCAGGGGTAGGTGGTCTATGTGGATGACCATTTCCTTCCCCAAAATGTAATGCTTCCATTGTCGTCAGGCCTACACAATGGAATACATCTCTTTGTCATAAGTGGGATACTTCTGGACTGTGTCTGAAAGTGTCTCACTGTGATATGCCACTGGATGCCCGTGTTGAGTAAGGAATACCCCAATAGCATATTCAGAGGCATCTGTCTCGACCTCAAATGGTTGTTACAAGTCTAGTAATGCAAGAACTGGTGCTATACAGAGGTGATATTTTAACTCTGTGAATGCCTTCTGTTGAGATTCAGACCAAAAGAATTTTTCTTTCGCTCCTCCCTTGGTGATTGACTCAAGGGCCAAGTGATATGAGAAAATCCCAACATGAACCTGCAGTAGAAGTTGGCAAGGCCTAGAAAGCAATGAAGCTCTGTCAGAGTGGTTGGAGATGGCCAGTCTCGAATGACTTGGATCTTGGCTAGATCCACATGCCCCCCCTGTTCATCAATAATGTATCCCAGATACTGAACCTGGTTCATGCCAAAAGTGCATTTCTCCAAATTGGCACATAACTTGTGTTGCCTTAGTGTTTGGAGAACCTGTCAGATGTGGTGGAGGTTCTCTTCCCAACCCTTGCTAAAGATCAAGATGTCATCCAAGTATACCACTACAAATGAGTTGGTGAATGGCCGTAAGATGTCATCCATTAGCCTCATGAAGGTTGCAGGAGCATTCGTCAATCCAAAAGGCATAACCAACCATTCGAAAAGGCCCTCCTTGGATTTGAAGGCAGTTTTCCACACATCGGAGGGTTCGATTGGTACCTGGTGATAACCTAACTTCAAATCAATCTTGCTGAAATATTTTGCTCACTTTAGTTGGTCCAGGAGGTCATCAATTCGTGGGATTGGGTACCTATTATGAACAGTGATCTTGTTTAGTGCTCGATAGTCAATACAGAGTCTCCAAGTCCCATGCTTCTTCTGTACCAGCACGATCAGGCTCCCACAGGGTGATGAACTTGGATGGATGTGACCATTTTACAACAGCTCCTAAATCTACGTCTTGATTTCATCGTTCTCCATAATAGAGCGCCGATAGATTGGTGAATTGGGCAGCAGTGAACCTGGGGTCAGATCAATGGAATGCTTGACTTGATAGTGCAGAGGAACCCCTGCGGGGGAGGTGAAGATGTCCTCATACTCCTCCACGACCTTGTCCATCTGTAGTTGTCGTGCGGAGGGGCCTTGTCTGGAGGTCGTGGCCACCGTCTTCTTCTTTTCTTGACGGTGTATCATCAAGAAAACAAATTTCCTGGTTTTGGAAATGAGCTTACTGCATTGTTTTGCATTTACCAAAGAGATGGCGGTGCTACCTCTGGTATCCTGTACAACTTATTTCCCAAAGTAAAAATAACAGCACGGGGCCTTGACTCATACACAACATGTCTCTTCCAAAAGTATGGTTGTCCTAATAACACATCAAAAACTTCAAGGGGAGAAATGTCACACAATACCTCATCCGTGAAGGGCTTAATGTTGTATGGAAGGCAACACTATTGGCTCACGCGAAGAACCCGTCCTTGGTGCAGCCACCCGATGGTGTATGGTTGTGGATGTGCTATGGTCGGTAAGCCCAGCCGTTTCACGACCTCTACCGAAATGAGGTTCTTTTGGCTCCCACTGTCAACAATGGACTATAGTGGGAAGCCCTTTACCCACATCTGGGAGTGGAAGAGATGCTCCTCCTCCTCTGGATCTTCAGGTTCCTCCTTCTGGATCTTCGTGGTGGCAACGATGGCATTGGGCTCCACATCGATAATCTGCTTCCCTTTTTCATTCCCCTTATCGAGTTCTAACTCAGAGCCAGAACATGCATCTGGTTCTGAAACCTTTAGCTCGACCACCAGTGACTGCATGGCCCGACACTCACTTGTGTTGTGAGTGGAGCTCTTATGGAACTCACACCACTTTCCTGTGTCCTTTTTCAGCTTCACGACACTGTTCTTTGCTTGCAGCTTTGTCGGGTTGTATTGGGCCGCCCCGCCTTGGCTTTATCCTTTGTTCTGTGGTTTGGGGGCACCTTTCCCTTGTTTTGCATTCACAGACCTAAAGTCTCGCTTCTTCTGTTTAAACTTTTGCTCGACCTTGACGGCATATCGGTATGCCGTGCCGAGTGAGGAGATGTTCAGGAACTCTATTTCTTCTTGGATGTACTTGTGCAGGAAGCCACGATATTTGAGTACCAAATGTTGCTCTGTATGCTTGACACCCAACTTTGTGCGAAGGGTATGGAAAATATTGGTAAACTTCGGACGTCTTTGTCCCTTCCCTGCCACAGCGTGGTCCACTTTATGTATTGATCCTCATAGCTTCTGACAGGGTAGTACTACTCCTTGGTGGCATCTTAGAATGAATTCCAAGTCGGTGCGACTGAAAATAGTGAGCCTGTACTTTCATCCTTCTGCTCGCAGTAGGTTTCCCACCAATCCTTAACGTGGGGGGCTGCTTCGAGAAGAGTGAAAATAATCTTTTCCCGACTGGAAAAATCATGAACAGAAAAATAACCCTCTAGCACATTTAACCATTTATCGATGGAATCTGCGTCTATCTGACCCTCAAATATGGGGATTTCAAAATTAACTTGTACCTTAAATGGTGCGGCGTCTCCAGAGTTGAAGTTGGAAGCCGATGCGTCGCCCCTGGGTGGCCGTTGAGTGATTTGGGCAAAGTTGTCCATCATCGCATTCCTTTGTCGCTCGAGGGCTTCTTCGAGCAATATTTTGATAGGATCTCTTGCCCCCTCATCTTTATTTTCATCTGCCATGGGAGGCCGTCGGGATTTGTGAGATTCGCATTGCAAAGGTTCGACTAGTTCAAGCCCTAACTCCTTATATCCCAACCTCATTGGGGACATGCAAAGAAAAACAGAGAAGAAAAACAGACTGCTTTGATACCACTGATCCGAATTTAAATAGGAATGCAATAAAATACAGAGATAACCCTAAAGACAGATATGTAGTGGAAATAATACTTCATTTCATTACTGTAAAATACTGAAATATGCTTACAAATAGAAATGGAAATAACCCATCTAGGGCAATGGTAGCTTATCTCTGAGAAGAGATGTGGTAGCTACATGCCTCTAAACTGTCTTACAATGAGGCTTAGGGGCCTTTTTATTATTGAACAATAAGAGAAAACCCTAAACAACCAAAACCCTAACCCGACGAGATGTAGCACCAAGATTTTGTGGGCCCCATAGGGGTGAGTTGGACAACCAACTTTCCGGGGTCACGACTTGGTCATATTATCTCCGTTTGACATGCATGAAAGCCCGTTGGAAAGAACTCCCCAAGGAATACTACAAAAAAGATGATTTTAGATAGAAAATTGTTGGGGTAAATTTCCGAAAAAGCGTCGCTTAGGGCTTCAAAATGGCTCCGAAAGTTTAGGACCCGAAAAAACTGCTAAAAATAGTAAACTGTGCTATAATTAAGGAAACTGAAAAAACTGAAAGAAGCAATGGTGGGGATCCAAGTGGAATTAGCGGGTGGCCACCAATATCCACTTGGATCATTCCTCCCCCCTTAGGAAGCAATGGTCCCCATTGCGTTGAGTTCCTCCATGAGATGAGGGAACTTCTGTTGAACTTGGTCCTTGGTGAACCACTTGCCCTGGTGAAGGAGTTTGCCTACTTTGACAACTCAATACAGTTGGATATTCTGCTAGCGAGTGTGCTTGATCTGTGTGTCCATGATCTGATCAGTTGTAGCTTGTTCCATGCAATATGGATTTAACTCTGTGGGTGTGAGCTATTCTGTAATGTCAGATGTGTCTAGTAATGGTGGAAAGTATGGTCGAAGGAGGTCCACATTGAACACTGGGTGCAGGCCAAGGAATGGGGGAATGCTGAGCTCAAATGCATTGTCTCCCACAGCCTTGGTAATGGTGTAAGGACATATCGAAGTGGTCTGAGTTTCTGATAGGCTCTAGTAAGGCGTTCCTTTTGCAAATGCAACCAGACTTTGTCGCCCACTTTAAACTTGTGTGGCACCCGATGTTGATCATGTCACTGCTTGTACTTGGCATTTTATTTCTCCAGAATGTCATGGACCTGATGGCGAATATGTTGGATATGCTCAATGAAGTTGTTTTCCTTATCTGTTTTGGACTGGACATGAGCAAAATCTGCGTGAGTAGCTGCAAATGGCATTGCCACATCGATGGGACATAGTGGCTTGAATCCCAAGCCCACTTGAAAAGGGTTGTGGCTAGTTGAGTTGTGGAGAGCCTGGTTGTAGCTGTGCTAAATATAGGGGAGGCTCTCGTCCCATGTGCGTGGATGCTTTGAGTTGTACATGTGTAGAATGTGTACGATCATCCTGTTGACGACCTTTGTCTAGCCATCAGTTTGAGGATGGAAGGTTGTGGACTTAGTGAGTTTGGTGTCCAACATCGACCAGAGAATTGACCAAAATGTACAAAGGAACTTGATGTCTCGATTTGAAATGATAGATTTTGGGATCCAAAAGTGTACCCACACTCGTTCAAAGAAGAGTTTAGCAGTGGCTTCTGCTGTGATATTCTTCTTGCAGGCCACCATAATGGCCATCTTCGAGAACCTGTTGACGACCACGAAAACACAGTCATTTCCATGCTTAGTGGAAGGAAGGTCTGACAAGTAATCCATGGAGATGGATTCCCAAGGTCGACTAGGGGTAGGCAACGGGGTATAGAGGCCTTGCTTCTTTATGGTCGGTTTTGCAATGGCGCAAGCAGTGCATGATCTGATGTACTTCCCGACATCCTGTCAAAGATTTGGCCAATAGAAATATTTCTGCAATACTGCCACCATTTTTTTTACCCTGAGATGCCCAACAACCCGATTGTAGTGTGCTTCCCAAATCATCTTGGCACGCTCACTTGAAGGAACACAAAGGTGACCCAGGTGACATAACAGGTCATCCTGGAGGTGAAAATCTGGAACATGCTGACCCTCCAAGAGTTTCTGGTATGTGTGGCCGAATTCTGGGTCGCTTTTGTAGAGTAGTGGCCAATCAGAAGTCTCGTGCCCACAAGAGTTGAGCACGGTGGTTAACGCCATGATCGGTGGTCGACTGAGGCAATCTGCAACATTATTAGTGCTGCCCTTCTTATACTTGATATTCAAATGGAACTGTTGAAGGTATGTGGACCACTTCTGATGGCGATCATTCTGCAATTTCCCTTGGGTCTGTATGAACTGCAGAGGTCGGTGGTCTGTGTGGATGACCGTTTCCTTCCCCAAAATGTAATGCTTCCATTGTCGGCAGGCCTGTACAATGGAATACATCTCCTTATCATAAGTGGGATACTTCTGGACTGTGTCTGAAAGTGTCTCACTGTGATATGCCACTGGATGCCCGTGTTGAGTAAGGACTGCCCCAATAGCATAGTCAGAGGCATTTGTCTCGACCTCAAATGGTTGTTACAAGTCTGGTAATGTAAGAACTGGTGTTGTGCAAAGGCGATCTTTCGACTCTGTGTATGCCTTCTTTTGAGATTCAGACCAAAGGAATTTTGCTTTCACTCCTCCCTTGGTGACTTGACTCAAGGGCCAAGTGATATGAGAAAATCCCAACACGAACCTGCAGTAGAAGTTGGAAAGGCCTAGAAAGATACGAAGCTCTGTCAGAGTGGTTGGAGATGGCCAATCCTGAATGACTTGGATCTTGGCTGGATCCACATGCACCCCACATTCATCAATAATGTATCCCAGATACTGAACCTGGGTCATGCCAAAAGTGCATTTCTCCAAATTGGCACATAACTTGTGTTTCCGCAGTGTTTGGAGAACCTGTCGGATGTGGTGGAGGTGCTCTTCCCAACTCTTGCTAAATATCAAGATGTCATCCAAGTATGAGTTGGTGAATGGCCGCAAGATGTCATCCATTAGCCTCATGAAATTTATAGGAGCATTCGTCAACCCGAAAGGCATAACCAACCATTCGAAAAGGCCCTCCTTGGCTTTGAAGACAGTCTTCCACACATCGGAGGGTTCGATTGGTACCTAGTGATAACCTGACTTCAAATCAATCTTGCTGAAATATTTTGCCCCATTTAGTTGGTCTAGGAGGTCACCAATTTGTGGGATTGGGTACCTATTACGGACAATGATCTTGTTTAGTGCCCGATAGTCAATACAAAGTTTCCAAGTCCCATCCTTCTTCTGTACTAACATGATCGGGCTCCCACAGGGTGATGAACTTGGACGGATGTGACCTTTTTGCAACAGCTCCTGAATTTACCTCTTGATTTTATCGTTCTCTAGAACAGAGTGCCGATAGATTGGTCCATTAGGCAACGACGAACCTGGGGTCAGATAAATGGAGTGCTTGACCTGACAGTGCAGAGGAACCCCTGCAGGGGAGGTGAAGATGTCCTCATACTCCTCCATGACCTTGTCCATCTGTAGTTTTCATGCGGAGGGGCCCTGTCTGGAGGTCGTGGCCATCGTCTTCTTCTTTTCTTGAGGTCATATCATCAAGAAAACAAATTTCCTTGTTTTGGAAATGAGCTTACTACATTGTTTTGCAGTAACCAAAGAGATGGCGGTAGGCGGTTCTACCTCTGGTATCCTGTACAACTTATTTCCCAAAGTAACAATAACAACACGGGGCCTTGACTCATACACAACATGTCTCTTCCACAAGTATGGTTGTCCTAATAACACATCACAAACTTCAAGGGGAGCAATGTCACACAATACCTCATCCATGAAGGGCTTGATGTTGTATGGAAGGCGACATTGTTGGCTCACGCGAAGAT
The DNA here is from genome assembly GCA_000404065.3 of Pinus taeda. Lineage (NCBI taxonomy): Eukaryota > Viridiplantae > Streptophyta > Pinopsida > Pinales > Pinaceae > Pinus > Pinus taeda. The sequence goes on along the minus strand of APFE031254599.1, from coordinate 21,622 downwards.
CTCGTCCTTTGTGCAACCACCCGATGGTGTATGGTTGTGGATGTGCTGTGGTCGGTAAGCCCAACCATTTCATGACCTCTGCCGAAATGAGGTTCTTTTGGCTCCCACCGTCGATAATGAACTGTAGCGGGAAGCCATTTACCCACATCTGGGAGTGGAAGAGATGCTCCTCCTCCTCTGGATCTTCAGGTTCCTCCTTCTGGATCTTCGTGGTGGCAACGGTGGCGTTGGGCTCCGCATCGATAATCTGCTTCCCTTTGTCATTCCCCTTATTGGGTTCTGACTCAAAGTCAGAACAAGCATCTGATTCTGAAACCTTTAGCTCAGCCACCAGTGACTTCTTGGCCCGACACTCACTTTTGTTGAGTGGAGCTCTTATGGAACTCACACCACTTTCCCGTGTACTTTTTCGGCTTCACAACGTTGTTCTTTGCTTGCAGCTTTGGCGGGTTGTCTTGGGCGGCCCCTCCTTGGCTTTGTCCTTTGTTCTGCAGTTTTGGAGAACCTTTCCCTTGTTTCAGATTCGCAGACCCAAAGTCTCGCTTCTTCTGTTTAAACTTTTGCTTGACCTTGACGGCATATCGGTATGCCATGCCGAGTGAGGAGATGTTCAGGAACTCTATTTCTTCTTGGATGTACTTGTGCAGGCAGCCACGGTATTTGAGTACCAAATGCTGCTTTGTATCCTTGATAACCAACTTTGTGCGAAGGGTATGGAAAATATTGGTAAACTCCAGTACGTCTTGGTCCCTTCCCTACTGCAGTGTGGTCCACTTTATGTATTGATCCTCATAGCTTCCGACAGGGTAGTACTGCTCCTTGATGGCACCCCAGAATGAATTCCAAGTCGGTGCGACTTAAAATAGTGAGCCTGTACTTTCATCCTTCTGTTCACAGTAGGTTTTCCACCAATCCTTGATGTGGGGGCCTGCTTTGAGAAGAGCGAAAATAATCTTTTCCCGACTGGAAAAATCATGAACAGAAAAATAACCCTCTAGCACATTTAATCATTTATCGATGGCATCTGCATCTATGTGACCCTCAAATATGGGGATTTCAAAATTAACTTGTACCTTAAATGGTGTGGCATTTCCAGAGTTGCTGTTGGAAGCCGATGCATCGCCCCTGGGTAGCTGCTGAAGGATTTGGGCAAAGTTGTCCATCATCGCATTCCTTTATCGCTCAAGGGCTTCTTCGAGCAAGATTTTGATAGGATCTCCTGGCCCCTCGTCTTTCTTTTCATCCGCCATGGGAGGCTGTCAAGATTTGCGAGGCTAGTCTTGTAAAGGTTTGACTAGTTCAAGCCCTAACTCCTTATATCCTGACCTCGTTGGGGACATGCAAAGAAAAATAGAGAAGAAAAGTAGATCGCTCTGATACCACTGATCTGGATTTAAACAGGAACGCAATAAAATACAGAGATAACCGTAAAGACAGATATGCAGCGGAAATAATACTTCATTTCATTACTATAAAATATTGAAATATGCTTACAAATAGAAATGGAAATAACCCCGCTAGGGCGATGGTAACTTATCTCTGAGAAGAGATGTGGCGGCCACATGCCTTTGAACTGTCTTACAATGAGGCTCAAGGGCCTTTTTATTATTGAACAATAAGAGTAAACCCTAAACAACCATAACCCTAACTCGAGGAGATGTAACACCAAGAGTTTGTGGGCCCCGTTGGGGTGAGTTGGACAACTAACTTCCCGGGGTCACGAATTGGTCATATTATCTCCGTTTGACGTGCATGATAGCCCATAGGAAAGAAATCTCCGAGGACTACGATGAAAAAGACGATTTTGGACAGAAAATCATTGACGGTAGATTTCCCAAAAAACATCGTTTAGGGCCTCAAAATGGCTCCGGAAGTTTAGGACCCGAAAAACTGCTAAAAATAGTAAATTGTGCTATAATTAAGGAAACTGAAAAAACTGAAAGAAGCACTGGTGGGGATCCAAGTGGAATTAGTGGGTGGCCACCAATATCCACCTGGATCGTCGATGGTGGTGAATCAAAGACTGTGCTCTGTTTCTACTCTGTAGAACAAGGTATCCTTTTGCAAGGTTCCACATGGATTTCCCTTGACATGCTAAATGAATGGCATGCCCTTATCACAACCCTCCATGTGTGGTGACTTCTCATTATCTTGGATATGCCTCTTGGTTAATTGATAATGTAATGGAGGTGTGATTCCATTTGAGGTTGGCACAACCCCATTGGCTCTCATTACAACCAAGCCAGTCTAGGGCTGGCTATCTTTAGCAATGGCTCAATCTACAACACTCACAAGTATTTGCCAAGCATATTTTTAAGTTCTAACTATTATGGGTAGCTCCTATTTGTCTTAGAATAGTTATAATTACTATGTCAATTAGAGCTTCCAAATTGTTTCTCTCATGCTTGTTATAGGTCGATTTGGGCACATCACTCCCGACATTTAGATCAATACAATTAGTGCTCATCAAACCCTAATTCATTTGTTACATGCCATAGAAAAGTCATCACATTGAATGCTTCCATCCATGAAAGTTTCCTTGCCTAAAGCCTTGCTAAAATGCCTCCTTGGGACACCAACACAACCTTGGTTAGGGTAACTGTGTTGCAAAGCAGGCAGGACCATTCAGGCCTACACTGCAGTGTACTTAGGCCCTCTTTGACCTACATTGGGCAAGATTGAGTGAAATTTGCATAGGATTCTAGGAATATTCCTTGATTCTAGATCATTCTAGAAGGATCCCATCTCTTATCTCCTTCTATGAGCTCGAAATTGGATAGGCTAAGGATCAAATAACTTCCTATCCTCTCATCCCTTGCTCCATGGAAACTAACTCCTAGTTTGGAAGGCCATTCAATACCCTCATTTATGACAAAACCACCTCCATTTCCCTATAAATTGAGCACTCATAATAGTGATCAAGGGGCTAGAATTTGAAGATTGTTGAGAAATTTTGTTGGTTTGAGATTTGAATTAATGTCAAGAAATGTTATGTTATTGGATTGGTGTTCTTTTGATGTGACGAGGGTTGGAATGAAGCTGGATGAGTGGAACGGGATTGAACTGTATTGGGTGAAACTCTTCCTTCTACATTAACAAAGTTGTTTATCCCTTTTCTCATATTCTTGTTCATATATATGATTATTATGTGTTTCAATGTTTTCAATTCCATTGGCTTATAGTAGATAGATCATGCATGCTTTGATCGTTGTTGTTTCTGTTTCCGTTGACACAAGTACCAATTGAGCAGATTCAGTTCAAGTGGGAGCGACGGGAGAAATTCAAAGGAGATCAAGGAAGTGAAAGACTACAAGTAAGTTCTTTCATATCATCTCTCTACTATAGGAAAAGGTTAAACTACTTTCTTTCTATTGTTCTAAGCGTAGCTACCCACTTAGGGAAAATATGTTTATCCGTAGATAAAAATTCCATATAACAAATTGGCGACCACACTGGGGATTGAACCCAGAATCTCTGATTTCGCACCTAGAATCAAGTCATCATGTTGGGGGCATGATCTCAAGCATAGCTTTTTGTTTCAAGCTTGTGTAAAATTGAAATTGAATCCAAGCATAGTTTTTCATTTCAAGCTTGTGTAAACATGAAACTGAATCCAAGCATGGTTCAAGCTTGTGTAAAAATGAACCCATCTCCATTTTAACCCTCTTTATTTCCATTCTATCAGCCTCTTCTGTCAGATGAGCCTTTGTTTTTCTCCTTCCATCGTCACTATCTGCTTGGTCGATCATACACTTTCACTTGGTTTTTTTACCCTTTTTGAGGAACAATTGCAATGAATGGTCTTATTAGCCAGCCTCTTCACATAAATCGACATGTTTTGAGAAGTTCCAACATCACCGAAACTAGTTGCTATCATTGACACCACTCATTCCTCTAAGTGGAGTCCTCTTTAATCTCTTTTCAGACTCCCAAAGTATGAAAATATTGTCGGGCGCTTGTCCTTCTTAGCTCATAAACGGATTGGAAATGACATCTACTCAATATAAGTTTAACCCTTTTCCTTACTGAGATAGATTACTTATGAAAAAGGAATATGTTGATCGAACATGGTCAATAGGTTCTCTCTTTTATTATTTTATGCTTTTCGAACTTGAGATACAAATTTATGAAAATAACTTGTGGAGTTTTCTTTTTTTCCCTTTTCAAACTCTTTAAACATGAAAAGGACTGAGTTCTCATTGTTGTTAAACTCGTTAAAACATCAAATAGTGAAAAACTTGTCCATCATGACAAGACCGAGTTTCGCCTTCGCTAGGCTCGTTAAAACATCACATTGTGATGGATTCACCTGAAGGGTGGAAATATACTACAAGCATATGTTATCCTCCTCAAGCTTGTTAAAAAATAAAGAGGTATTGGTCAACAATGACTCGGGAAAATGGGAAAAGGGATAAATCACTTTATGGTAGCAAGTCACTCTTGAACATGACACTTTCACTTCATCTCTGTGACTATTTGGGTTGGGTTATCTACTTGATGGTTATCATACCTATGGTCTATCACACCATCCATCACTTCGGTTTTAGGTCAATGTTGCCAATTCATTCAGTGTTGCCGACATGTTCAAGAGAATTCACTCAGTAAACTTCATCCTTTGGAATACTCATAAACCTTCATTTTCATGACCTCCATTCTTAAATCTTGTGTCATCATTCACATTTTGTCTTCAAAATCATTACACTTGTTTCATGTCTTTGATGGGGGATGCATCAAGACCCTCCTGCGATGAGTCACTTCTTGTCGACATCAGCACATTATCCAGGAAGTTGACTTAGAAACACCCTTCTAGTACCTTGAGGCTTGCATACATCAATGGTAAGTTTCTCGCTTTCGACGATAGGTTGACATCACTAGCCTCTGACTGAAATACTTTGTATGGTGTTTGACATAAAAAAATCTATTCACACCATGTAGAATGTACTGTAGGACCTTGAGAATCATTATCGTTATCGGTGATCTCTCTCACATCTGTTAACAACTTACATCATTGGCTAGTAATCAGACGGTGTCTTCCTATGTTTGACTTCAGATCACATTTTCACATGGTTAGACTCGTACTTGAGTGAATTATTAGATGAGATATAAGACCTTAGATCTAGTTTCATCCATCAGGGCTATGATTTCAAGAGAGTACTAAATCATCTGTACGATGGATTTACATGGATCGTCATCCTATCATGTGTCTGTATCTGTAGACGACTATCTGATTTATGTACATGTAATGAAAGGTTTATATGTTGAGTATGGGTATGCCTTCCCTTAGCAATTCATGAAAAGTTCAAAATATCATGATATTATTTATTGTAGTTGATGCAATTCATCATCCGCTTCATATCCTCTCTGTCACATCGTAAAGCATATCACTTGACATTATCATTTTCCACTTCATGCTTTAGGGGGAAAGTGTTATAGGTATATTTTGGCACATCACTCCCGACATTCATATTGGTACAATTAGTGCTCATCAAACCCTAATTCAGTTGTTACATGCCTTAGACAAGTCATCACATTGAATGCTTCCATCCATGAAATTTTCCTAGCCTGAAGCCTTATTGAAATGCCTCCTTAGGACACCAGCACAACCCTGGTTAGGGGTAACTATGCTACAGAGCAATCATGCCCATTCAAGCCTGCACTGCAGTGCACTTATGCCCTATTTGACTTGCACTAGGCAAGATTAAGTGAAATCTGCATAGGATTCAAGGAATATTCCTTGATTCTAGATCAATCTTGAAGGATTCCATCTCTTATCTCCTCCTATGAGCTCGAAATTGGCTAGGCTAAGGATCAATTAACCTCCTATCCTCTCATCCCTTGCTCCATGGAAACTAACTCCAAGTTTGGAAGGCCATTCAATACCCTCATTTATGACAAAACCACCTCCATTTACCTATAAATTGAGCACTCATCATAGTGATCAAGGGGCTAGAATTTGAATATTGTAGAGAAATTTTGTTGGTTTGAGATGTGAGTTCATATCAAGCAATGTTATGCTACTGGATTGTTGTGCTTTTGGTGTGACGAGGGTTGGACTGAAACTGGATGAGTGGCACAGGATCAAACTGTATTGGTTGAACTCTTCCTTCTACATTAAGAAAGTTGTTTATCCCTTTTCTCATATTCTTGTTCATATCTATGATGACTGTGTTTCAATATTTTCGATTCCATTGGTTGATAGTAGAGAGATCATGTATGCTTTGATCGTTGTTGTTTCTGTTTCTGTTGACACAGGTACCAATTGAGAGGATTCAGTTCAAGTGGGAGCGACGGGAGCAATTCAAAGGAAAGCAAGGAAGCGAAAGACTATAAGTAATTTCCTTCATCTCATATCTCTACTATAGGAAAAGGTTAAACTACTTTCTTACCGTTGTTCTAAGTGTAGCTACTGATTTAGGGAAAATGTGTTTACCTGTAGATACAAATTCCAAGATGTGCTAGTATGAGTGCACCCTTGGTTAGGGGAGAATGCACTGCAGCACACCCTTGGCTTAGAGATAGTGCTCTGTAGCGCACAGTCTCCCACTCAGACCTGCGCTCATCCCTCTCAAGCTAAAAAAATCATCTTTTGCTTGATTTTTCCAAAGTTGCTTTTGATGTTGTTTGCTAAAAAATCAAAGTTTTTTATGCCTCTGAAATCAATTTGCATTTCTTCTCCTAGCCATACTTTGACCTTGATTGCTTAGTGTTTCTTAAGATATTTTTTATCATTATCAATTCATTGACAAAGCTAGCTTACATTGATTAGTCTTTACTTTTCTGAAAAAGAATTGTTGTAAACTCTTCATTTCTTTGAAAAAGAAACTGTCATAAAGTCTTCGTTTCTTGTGAAAAGAATTGATTGATCATTTGTACATATAGTTCCTTTTTTTTCGTCTAAACGCTAAAGGGACTGAAAAGAAAAACTTGCATTGTGCATATTGTAGTTTGTGAATGCTTGATAGGAATAGCTAGGGAAATTGCATTATGTGTGCTCTTTCATCTTTGTCAAAGATCTGATTGTTCTATCCCTTACTAGCTATGGTTTTCATTGTTAATTGAATGAAATAATGTTTCTCATGTTTGTTGCATTCTAGGAATACCATGTAACTCTGAATTGCAATATACTGCCTTGTATACCATCCTTCTTCTCCACAACAACTTCCATATTGTTATAGGAGACTCTCCCTTAATCCTTCACTAGTTAATGAAGTGATTGACCCAAATTAACCGTCAGTCAAACCCACTCTCTTTGAATGTGAATCCCATGAGTGTATACCTGACCAATCATAGGTCGAGGAAACAATTGACTCGATTTCGACTTTAGATAATTCTACCTTTCTCGTAAAGAGTGAGTATGATACCACTCAGGTTCTTTTCATTTCTTCATATTCCAATGAGCTTGGAGGTAACCCTCATGTTCCATCAAGATAGGAAGAAAGTCCTCCCTTTCTCATAACTCAAGGGGGTAATTCTCCCATTCTTACGGTACCCCCTCCAAGTAGTTTGGCCACTTCCTTTGATTGGAATCGACTGGCAAGATGTCGTCTTCCTTCTTATGTGCGTTTCTAGATCATAGTATAGGTTTATAATATGATTGTATATGGCACTATTATAGATGAAGGTGCATATGTCAGTATCCTTTACTCCACTTCTTGGCAAGCACTCGGTTCGCCACCACTTGCACCTGTTACCCATAATTTGTTGGCTTTTAATAGAGGAACCAGGCAACCATTAGGGATCCTTCCTCAATTTCCTATTACTTTGGGAGGAAAAATTGTTTATCTCAATGTGATGGTAGTCCCAAGCCCTTTATATTACAATTTACTTCTTGGGCATGACTATGCTTTTGACATGGGAGCTATTGTTTCAAGACTCTTTCGAGTGATGTGTTTCTTGCATGAAGGTAGAGTTGTCATCAATGACCAACTTTCATTTCCCGATCGAAAAATGGCTTCTAGTCAACCATCTTCCCTAAATGGTCCTTTTGTCTCAATGCTATCTCCCCTGCCACGGGTTAATTATGTGGCAACCTGTTCCATGCCGACATCAACTGGCGATTTCAAGACGTTGTGCATTATGTACTAGTGGCATTGGAACCAGATCTCTCTAATGGATTCCTTGCTACGTATCCCTTCCAGAGCATTTTTCTCCCATCTGATGAGAACCTCTTGGAAGTAATTACCTCTTATGGGTCATGATTAAGGGATATGAGGATAGTTCTTGGTCTTTTGTCAACCTCGTTAAAAAAAGAAACAAAGGAATATGAGGATAGTTCTTGGTCTTGTGCCAACCTCGTTAAAAAATGAAACAAAGGGTATGAGCATAGTTCCTATTCTTCTATCAAGCTCGTTAAAAAATGAAACAAGGAATATGAGGATAGTTCTTTTACTGTTTCAACCTCATTAAAAAATGAAACAATTCCTAGAGCATAGTTCCTTCTCTTGTGTCAATCTCATAAAAAATGAAACAAGGAATTAGAGCATAGTTCCTTTTCTTGTGTCGAGCTCATTAAAAAATGAAATAAGGAATCTGAGTAGAGTTCCTTGTCTTGTATCAAGCTCAATAAAAAATGAAACACACTCCCCTGGAGCAAAGTTCCAATTCAAGTCTTTGATTAGATCTCGTAAAATCCTAGTCGAGTCTTTCAATTGATCTCATATGTGAACCTTCATTCCATCCACCTCATAGACACGAGTAGTCTACTTAGGTTAATGCAATGAAGGTTGGGGGGCATGCACCTAGAATCAAGTCATCATGTTGGGGGCATGTAAACCAATCTCAAGCATAGTTTTTCATTTCAAGCTTGTGTAAAAATGAAACTGAATCCAAGCATAGATTTTCGTTTCAAGCTTGTGTAAACATGAAACTAAATCCAAGCATAGTTCGCTATGGATCAAGCTTGTGTAAAAATGAACCCATCTCCATTTTAACCCTCGTGATTGCCATTCTATCGGCCTCTTCCGTCAAATGAGCCTTGGTTTTTCTCCTTCCATTGTCACTATCTACTTGGCCGATCATACACTTTCACTTGGTTGTTTTACCCTTTTTGAGGAACAGTTGTAATGAGTGGCCTTATTAGCCAACCTCTTCACATAAATCAACATGTTTTGAGAAGTTCCAACATCACCAAAACCAGTTGTTATCCTAGACACCACTCGTTTCTCTAAGTGGAGTCCTCTTTAAGCTCTTTTCAAACTCTCAAAATATGAAAAGATTATCGGGCGCTTGTCCTTTTAACCCTTTTCTGGACTGAGATAGGTTACTTACGAAAAAGGAATACGTTGTGTTATGCCCCTATACCAATAGGTGTCATATATCATGACTGACTTGGTCTAACTCTGAAATATGTTCATACCTTTGCTTGTTGCAATTGTTTTTAATATTTGTGAAAAACAAAAAATATAAAAAATGTAAAGAGGGTATACCCTAGAAAAAGAATAAAAGGGTAAAAAGAATAAATAAAAGGTCAAAAAATGAAAGAAAATGAACCCCAACAAAAAGAAAAGACCAGGAAAGTGTGCAAGTCCAAATGCCACTGCTTTACTTGTTGTGTAATAAATATTGTGTGCAACTTGTCACCTATGCCACAATCCATGGTAGCCAAATAGTTTAAACTTGGTTATTCCATGTTTTCAATTTCATGTTTATAGAGATAGAGAATAAAATCTGACCAAACTGTTTAATATTGGCAGATAAGTAGATAGGTAGAGTGAATAAAAGGAGCTCAATAGTTTAATCTAATCCCTTGGATGTAATAAGTGTAGATTTAGATAAATCACTATGTAAAAGAAAAGAAAGTATGAAAAACATTTTCCAGTCTAAGTGCACCCTAATAAAGAAGTGAAAATGCTAGGACAAAGGAGGTAGGGTAAAGTAGATGATGGTTGCAGAATAAATGTGTGGTGAATGGTTAAGTTTAATGCTTAAATCTTTTGATTTCATCACTTGGACAAAGCACAAATCACATTGGAGACAACACATCAAGGAAACAAAGTCAAATTTATTAACTTCCTTACTCCATTTTTCCTTAAAAATTCACTAATTTCCCCTAAGTACCAAAGGCATCTATAACAAGTTAGAGGGGCTCAGAGCATTTCTCTGACTTTTGGAGGGACCGGACCCTCAGCTCAATAATTTGGAATGCCTAAAGTACTTAAATCCCCTTCATCAACAATTAGCCCTTCATAAAGTCACTCATTCCCTTTATAAAACTTTTCCTAAGTAAAATCCTATTTTACTTAGGGAAATTGAAACGTTTTATCTCTAAACCCTCATATTAGCCTATATAATTTTGTTTGATGAAATGCTTTTGGAAACATTTTTACTTAGCGCACTTCATATTCCATAATCATATTAACTTCTAACTAGTATTATTATCTAAATCTTGAAAAAGAATTACCCTTTCCCCATATTATTATTAAAAATTCCAAAAAATTACATATCCCGCCCCCGGTTGCAAAATAACCTTAATAATGTTTGAATAAATGGGATTAATTAGTCAACCTATGACTAGTTAAGAACCCTGACCCCTGCCATGCTAAATAAAGGATTAATTAATCCTCACAATTAATTAATAACTTTTTGACCAATCGCATTACCCCCGATGTAATTAAAGTTTTTAAATTAACATTGGGACCCCTCTATTAAAACCTAGTCACTTCCCAATCCCTGACCACCGTCAAATCGGATCTCCCAGATCCAACGGCCATCGCTCATATCGCGTAGGAATTTTGGTCGAATGTTATACGCTCGATATGAGCAGTTTTCCCAAAAGTGCCAATGCTACGTGTCAGTTGATAAGTGGAATCGCGCGGCCCCCCACAATACCATGTACCTCCCATAAGTGGTGCGATAAAACCCGCTTACCGCCTCCCACAAACGACAAAACGTCACATCATTAAGTTGACGTCACCTATCCTTGTCGCTAAAACCACCAAAAAATTGACTTTGCATAAAAAACAAAGGGTAATCCATTTTGTGTCCTTTATCTAGAATAGTTCCATGCATGCACGTAGTACGTCCAAATCAACCAATTCATCCCCAAACTATCAACCACCTTGAATGCTGCCCTTCAATGCCGCTCTAGTCTACTGTGTGCATCCTGCGAACGTGAACATCCTTGCTAGTTGCTCAGAAACAAGTATTTACGAGAATTTCTCTTGGAAACCCTGTTATATGCAGAGAATTCCTCTAAATTGCTTTAAAACCCAAAATTTTTAGGATATTTTAGTTGCTAAGCTTAGTTTAAAAAACTCCTAGACACCTCTGTTCTAGACAATTTCATTGGAAATCCTAGTTTCATTCCTGAAAACACAAGAACCAGGATGGAAACCCCTGTGGCCCTCAATGTACCTCCAGTCAATGCCCCCCCATAAAGACTTGGATTACCTTCCATTAGCAAATAAAGACTTCCAAATAAAAGACCTTGAACCTAATAAAAACCCCTTGAAAGTATATTGTCGATGCCGAGACGATTACATGAACAATTCTGATACCATAGGGATTTGGGAATCAAATCTCCCAAAGTACATATTCCCTTATGTGCACATTTTCCTAGACATTATCCACTAATGTCAGGCCAATTATAACCCTAACCTCAGAGCTATAATGTCCCCCGACTAGTTAGTCTTGTTTACCATTACTGTTAATTCAATTAATGAAATGTTACAGCTTCAGCCCGACCAAAACCTCACCCCCATTTCCATTGGAGAATTACTTGAAAAATCCACCATAATGTCTAATTCTAAACTCAGCCGTATTTTCCATACCTTCATGGAAAAGAATCATCTACCCAAAGATCCCCCTCCTTACCTAACATGTTTTTTCACTGATATAGGAAAAGATATTGTTTATATGATCGTTGGCATTATGGGTTTCAATACTAGTGATTTTGTTGATGAATTGACCCTAGTTCTCATGTCTATCTTCACCCCTATACAACCTCCTACTGTCAAATATGACTATGCTGCATTCATTGCTGAAAAAATCCATGACCAGTTCATGAGGCTAGAAAATGAGAGAGTGTTTAAGTATTCTACAGTCATATATCACCTCTTCCTTTACTATCAATTTGAAAATTTCCCTTTCTCTGTGCATAAGCTTGATATTAAGGGTAAACCTAGGTCAGTCATTTTCTGGACCTCTATTTTTCACGACTCGCCCTCTTCTCCCTATTCATATGTAGATTTCATTGATCAGTTTGTCCATCCTATAACCACCATACTGACAAGAATTTCCCCCTAGAATCAATGATGATATCAAAAGAATCCTTCAATTGTCAAAGCAGTATAGGATAGGTGACTGGTATTTATACCAGAATCATACTGAGATCAAAATCTATGGGTGTGAGCTACCTCCCTACAAATTGCCCAAGTATGTACCCATGAAAATATTTTCCCTGGAGTACTACAGGCAAATAATCAACTCTGATCAAATCCATTTCATGAAAGCAAATAAGAAATCCCAACTGAGAATCGAAGACCACTTAGGCCCATTTGTGTGCGACAACAGAAAGGCAAGGCAAGAAGCAGAAGAAATCATAGAGAGGAAGATGCATTTAAAGAAAAGCTTTGTTTGGGCCTATGATCCTCGCAGTTTCATCTGTGATAGAAGGATAAAACACAAGTTATCACCTTATATCCATCACAGCATCCCTGAAATAAAACAATATGCCAATATGAATGAATGGAGGGAAGGGACATTGATAGAGCAAGATAGTGATAAAGTTGAAGTTGAGAATGTGATGAAAGATTTGGAGAAAAGACTTGACCTGGACTCCTTTGTACAGGTGCATACAGAGTCTTCCCAAAGGCCAGCCTAGGAAACCAGTGCTCCTACAGCCGAGCCTTCATAGAGGCAAACTCAGGAAACAGGTCCATCTACATCAGAACATCCATCTACATCAAAACAACCAGAGACAACAGAACAGCCAGAGAAATCAGAGCAGCAACCTGAAATCTTTGTAGAGTTGGACCCACCATAACCACATCCAGCTCAAACTAATATGGGAAATCCTCCAATACTATAGACTCCTCTAAATGAGGAAAAGAATCTAAAAAGACACGGGTAAGCAGCTACCCCTCCAAGCATACCCACAGATCAACCCTTTGCTAAGAGGCAAAGGACGAATCCATATTCAGAGGAGGAATTCATTGGAGAAACTACAGAAAGCATGAGAAAATAAGGGATAGATAGTTTACAAACATTCCCAATGGGTGGGACACCCTCAAGTTCACATAGGCAAGAGCTAAAAAGAGAACAAAGTATAGAAGTTTCATTTCTCAGGTCTTCTTCTAAGAAAATTATAGATATAAAGGGGAAGTTTAAAGAAATCAATGCAAAGAATGAGAAACTTAAGGCCCAATCCTATGCTCAGTACTTAAAGATGGCCCCTACAAACCAAACCAGATTGATGTCAACCTTTGACATCAAACAGGGCAAAATGAAAATGAGTTTCCTAAAGCCCACAGTGCTACAGCCAAAATCCTTGGCAGATTATCTCAAAACTGACTTTGAAGTCATGGCTAAAGACATCCACCCTATTGAACAGATTGAACTACACAAGCAAACAGGTGAGATGGTCTACTCAACACTAACCACCAAAGAAATTATGGCTCATAGATTGCAAAATTCATTGAGAAAAACTACAACCCAATTGCAGCCGGAGAAAGCCTCCTCACAGGAAAAAGATAACAGGATAAAATCACTGGAAGAGTTAGTAATTGAGTTGGGTCATGACCCAAAAGATGTTAAGGAAACAGAAATCTTAATTAAGAAAAAGAATGAATACATAGCTGCACTTAGAAAACAGTTGAAGTTTCCACCACTCATTCACCCTCAGACTTGGTCCTTACATTAAACGAGCAACTAAAAGAAACAGAGTAGGAATTGGAAAAAGCAGTGCAGTCAAGGCAGAGTGAGTCAACCACACAACCTCAAACTGTAGTGCCAGTAGTTTCAACAACGGTCTTTTCTACATTGGCAACTGTTTTAGCACCAAACATTCCTTTGGCAATAGCTACACCCATAGAAGCAATAGGTACATCTCAAGCAAGTACACCTACACACAGCACAGAGGACTTGATTAAGACAATGGAAGAAGTGAAACTCCAAGTAACAGAGCTGCAAAAAGTAAAAGAGAAATTCACTACTTTGGAGTAGAAATATGATATATCAAAGATGAATTATGCAAAAGAAATAAGGAAAAACAAAGGCATGACACAAGAAATTAAAGAATTGGAGAAGGATCTATCATTTGAAAAACCTTTGACAGACATTAGGAAAATATTGTGGACCAATATCATTGATTCCATCAATGATATTTGGTCATCAATTCAAATTATTTTTGAACAAATTGATTTAGTAAAGCTTGCTCTTGAAGAAATTGAGAAGACCAGACAAGAGCTGGGAGGGAAACCTGAGGAAGCTATCAGATTAATCAATTTTCTGAATAGTAAAAACAGGAAACAATTAGAACAATTAGATATTGAGGATATAACTACTACCATCCTCGAAATAAAGAAAGTGTTGACCAAAAGGAACCTGATGCAAGGCCTAGAACGAAGATGTCAAAGCATGTAGGATGATATAGATGAGTTCTTGGAGAAATTTGACATCTTAAGAATGAAAGGACTCCCTAGTCCTTTAGTCATCAATGATAAGTTAATTGTTCAGATTGAGTACATTAACAAATTACATCAGCAGGCTGACAGTGAAGCTAGTTCATCTTCAGCCAAGGCATTACCAATAGGGAAAGTGTTGTACGACGGTTTACAGAACCTCTTTTTTATTGAACATGAAGTAAAGCATTTATTCCCAGTACAACCCAATTTTGTAAAATATACAGAAGCAGATGAAATTTACAGGAATCTGACAAGAACAAGAATACCAAAGGATGATTGGTGGACCAACATGACTGACATCCTATAAATTACCATGGTAAATAGTGAGGTAAATAGAAATATTTACCACATTAAAGTTTGGTAAAAAGGATGAAAGTTGGCAAACAGGTAAAGTGTATCAGTTACAGGTGAAAGAGTATCAGTTGAAAAGATCAAATCAGATGTCCAGCATAGAGTTACTAGGGCAACAGCAAGATGCAGATTCATAGAGCATGCCTCCATCTCCTTCAATAAAAATAGGGACAGAAAAAATCAGTTCATTATCTGTCACTATATTTGAGACCATCTGTCTCTATATTTCTGTAAATAGATATTTTATTTTTCTAAAATAAATCTCATTTAGTTATGAGATATTTTGATGGAAATTTTGTATAAATACTTCCTTATTTGAAGTATTAGGTGTGGATTCAAAGAAAATTTTATAGACATTTTCTTCTAGAATTGAAGTGCTATTGTACCAATACTTGTATGGCTTGCTGGATCAAGGAATAAAGTAAAGACTATTCATAGGATAATTGTGTCAAACAGAAATCAAATAAGTATTCTATATCTCTTGTTTATTATTGTTTTTCCTCTGTTTATTAATAATTATATGTGTTTTCATAAAACCTGAATGCTAAACGAGTAATGATTTTGCAGAAATTGCTTTATTGCAATGTGTTTTAAACTGTTTATCTTCTCAATGTTTTCTGCTAGACTATCATAGTTAGGAAATTCTTGAATGCTCCCTTACTTCATAGTTTATCCCTTTGGTTCGATTGAACAAAGAATTCTTAATTACCCTTTGTTGATAAGCCCCTTCTATTCCTCCATCTTGACCCCGGTTAAAGGATTCTTCATTGCCCTTTTTCCCTGGTTAAGACCATCTCATCCACCTGAATTTGACATTTGCCTTTTGTTTTACTATCTTGCCTTGTGAGTTTTCCCTTTAGTAATTGATCTGATCTAGTTAAGCTAGTATTTGATTGACTCCATATTCCAATGGCTTGAAGTCCTTGCTCTGTCCATCTCTTCTTAGAATTCCACCACCCAACCAAAAATGCCCTACAAGCTTTCATAGCTAGCCTAATATCTCACAAAACAAAGCTAAATCATAAAGAGAGAGCCCTCTCTGAGCACAGATTGGCTAGATTCTGTACTTAAAACATTGGTTTGTGATTACCTTAGAGTGTCCCTTCTTTTGATAACTTCTAAGGGAAAATATGAGTGATAACATAGTGGTGACTCCACTAGGGAACGACCAATTCCTCAGCCAAAACAAATATTTAAGAAACACAAAATTGGATTACATACATCTTAAGGAATTCATAGAAGTTATTTTGATGTCTTTATAAGAAATTGCAAAACAAGAGACCTTGAATCTGGCTTCAGAAAGAACTCGATACACGAGGGATAATCCTAACCCTAATCCACCCCGAGTGTTCGAGAACCCCTATTTTATCTCGAGAATTCTTAGAAGACAAGAAAGTTTTGTTAGCCCTCGACCCATATTTAGATCTCAATCTTGTCCTGTTGAGTGGTTGTTCCTAGAAGACCTTCCCTTTGACGAGTACTTTGAAACCTCTTTGTTTCAAACTTCATCTGATTTTGAATTAATAAACCTTGTCCAAGACCCAGAGTTCATCAGAGAAATCGAAGTTCAAAGACCTCAATCTGATCTTACCACTGAAGGAACCCCTTGTTGGAAATAATACTGAGAGGGGGGGGTGAATCAGTATTATCACATTAATAAAACTTTTCATTTCCAAACTCTG